>OX465098.1:22984820-23229820 GCA_949987625.1 Chalcis sispes | reverse complement strand
TACCTTAGAGACAGACAGATAATGTACGAGACAACGGAAGGACAGGTAACCAGACCAATCACTGCGGGCGTCGCGCAGGGATCTGTTCTAGGACCAAATTTCTGGAACGTGGTTTACGATGGCTTGCTGAGGCTTGATATGTTAAGGAACGCTTTACTGATCGCTTACGCCGACGACGTGGCGGAAGTGTTCGTTCAGCACAATCCTGAATTGGAACAGCTGACTTTAAGCAAAGTAATGAGCAGGTGGACAAGTGAATGATAGAGTACGGCCTGACGTTAGCTCTGACGAAAACGGAACTGATGCTTCTGACCAGAAAGAGGATTCAAACCCTCATTCCCATGTCAGTGGGCTCGGTACAGACATGGACCAAAAAAAAGCTGAGATATTTGGGGGTGACTCTAGATACGAAGCTGACCTTCTGGTCAAATATACAAGAAACAGCCGCCTAAAGGCAAACACGTACGGACTGAGACAGGGAAAAAGACATTTACTTATGTCAACTACCCACTCGATAATGTTATACGGTGCTGAGATATGGGCGCCCATATCGATAGAGGTACGCGCAAGAAGTACCGCAAGCGACTAACGAACGTACAGAAACAGGGGGCGTTAAGGATAGCATGCACGTACAGGACGGTCTTAGCCGAGGCCGAGGCAGGCATTATTCCTATAAACCTTGCCAGAAAAACGAAACGAATATACAAACGGAAGCAAAACATAGAAAGGACCGAAGCAGCAGCTGACGAACGAGACGTGACCATGACAACATGGAACGAACGAAGGACAAGAGACTCAATAGGAAAGTGAACGAGACGGCTTATAAGTAGCCGCAGACCGTGGAGAGAATGCAAGTTCGGGCACGTAAACTTTTACGTAACTCAACTGTTGACTGGACATGGCTACTTTAGATACTAATAAAGACTCAACAAAGTACGAACGCCAGACTGCGTGTACTGCAGAGACAGAAAGGACGACGCAGAGCACACGTTCTACGTGTGCCGACGATGGACTACAGACAGACGGCGACTCGAGACAAAGACGGGTCACATGACAACACGCCGGACAACAAACATGGTTGTTCGGTCTCCCGAAAAACGCGACTTTCTTTTGTCCGCTGTCGCATCGCGAGCGACCCGCGAGATGAGGTAAGGGGGAAGAAAGGGAACCTATCCGTGCAATATAATAGTCTTCCGCGTCCGACGATTCGTTAGCGCGCGTGGCCACGCTCGATGTTAGAAGCGCGTAAGAAGGGATTATCTTAATGAGTGGGGGGCAGGAGATTTCGTAAGAGCGCGAATTCGGCAGTTCTTTCCCGGTCATTGGTACGGAACAATCATTTACTTGCTCTATCAGTCATTCACACAAATTATACAATTACACCATTTCATTTGTATTATCATCGACGGGGTTTTTTTATGCCGCAAGGCTTTTTCCCCGAGGAGCCAATAAACATTCATCTTTATGTGGCTCGATCGAGGAGTTTAATTTAATCACCTTTTCAAGAATCATCCGTTCCTCATATCCTTACGAAGAAAAAATTGAATAAGCGTAATCAATCGAAAAGATTGATTTTCGACGCTACATTTTTTGGTGCCTTCTGTGAGGTACGGATGAAACAAAGAAGGCGGAAGAAGACGGAAATTTGGTGGTTTCAGTACGTGCGTGCACGCAGCCTAGACAAAGAGGGAACAACAACCATCGGTCCGGCGGATCTTCGTAAAGCCAGGCGATTCTCCGTAAAGGCAATATAAGTATTTCTTGAATTATAACATTCATTAACAATTTTTTAAATTTTTTCAAGAAATTTGAAATTTAAATTATTTATCTATTTATCATTATTGATTCAATCTCACTTAACCATAATTCAGTAAAAATTGAATTTTCATTTATGCACTTATTTAATATTATTATTATTTATCATTTATTACGATTCAATATCATTGAATCGTAATTCAGTAAAAGTTGAATTTATTTGTTCATAAAAAAGGAATTTCTATTTGTTGCGTTTATTTAATATTAATATTAATAGATCATTTATTGATTTTATCTCATTCAATCATAATTAAGCATAATTTTTTTATTTATTGCATTTATTTAAAATTAAATTTAGTTCATTTCTATTTAGACAATTAAGTTTTCGTTTCGTTTTATACAAATTAAATTCAGTTAAATTATTTATAAATTTTGTTTATTGTTAAGCATTATAATATATATTATATACAAAAGATATTATATTATTCATATATATATATATCTACATACATAAATATATACATACATATATACTCACATGTAATAACCTTTGCCGTGTATCGGGTAGGTAAAAACGGTTAGTAAGAATTCAGTGAAAGTGTATTAGTGAATTGTGTGCGCGAAATCAAAACATTGCGAGTGCGTGTTCGGACAAGCCGTTATTCGGCGAACGTCAAACGTCGCAACGCGCCATCAAGTCGTGTACGTAAGCACGCACATAACCAAGAATTCAAGCGCGGCATTTTCTTGCAGCGGCGCGCATCAAACATCATATTCGGGCATTTCGCGCTCAGCCGAATACGAAAATAAATAATATATATCGCGAGCGTCTTGTCGCTTTGTACCAAGCGTTCAGCGGTTAACCTAAATTTCTAACAACAACAAATCTTAACCGAAAATCATCGTAAACTTAAAACAAGACAACGCAAAGCGCGCGTGTTTTTGCATTTCATATACATTCAAACAAATTGTAAACATCAGTCGTTTGAAAAATACGATCGAATTTCATTTTCAAGCTTAACATTTACTTCGACTTAGCTTCAACGTTTAAACATTCAACGCAAATTTTAATTTAAAAATAAGATCCAAATTCAATTTAATTTAATTTCATCTCGAGTAAATTCAAGTTCGTTTTATTAATTCTGTTTACAAAAAATCATTTTATTTTTTATCTCGGCTTAATTTAAGAATTTAATTTCAATTCGTCGAGCATTTATTAATTTAATCTTTAACGATTTAATTTATTGTTTATTTAATAAATTATTTCTATTTATTCATATTTTATTTTTATTATTAGTTATTTTTCATTGAAAATGGATCGCGTTAAATTGTTTACACAAAAGCGCACTACGCTTAAGGCACAACTTACAAATTTACAAAATTTAATTACCGAAGATCAGGTCGATGCGATGAACGCAAAGTTAAGGGGTCTGTCTAGTAACTCACTTTTGAAAAATCGTTTTTTTTTTTTTTTCTTTTTTCGAAAGTAAATATATTAAGAAATATTGTGTGAAAATTTTAGAACGATCCGAGAACTCTAACATTATTTTTGAACGCTTCAAAGGTAGGTACCTCTAGCGCGCTGACCGCGAAAAAAAAATTTAAACGCGTTTTTCTCGAAACAACGTTTTTACTCGCCTTGTTGATGAAATTTTCGAAACTACTCGACCGATCCTTATGAAATTTGAACCACATATTCTTTAAACCTATCGCTATGTCCCCTATAAATTTTTTTCAAAAATTTTGAATTTTACTATATTTTTTTTTCAAAAATCGGCGAAAAAAAACCGGTTTTTTGAAAATTTGTTTTTTCTTCACCATTTTTTTATTTTTTAAAATAATTGAATAAAATTCATAGGGGACATAGCCATTGTCATACCAAACCTAAAGCATTTTGATTTTGTTTCAGACAACACAGCTCCGAGATTTTATCAACAAGGCGGACCTACCTACTTTTCGAGGTGTTGCGTTTGGCTGACGTTTTTGGTCATAATACATGTATAAAATAAAAGAAAAAATTTTTTTTATGTATTTCAAGAGTGTATTTACTAAGCCTAATAACTTTTATATCATTACCTTTATCCAGTATCCCAAGAAATAATCACGAAAATCGCGTTTTTTTCGGCGCGAGCTACTAGACAGACCCCTTAAGATTAAAGCGCGTTACCGATTTATTTCACACATACGAGGAGTTACATGATGAATTAACAATTTTAGATCCAAACAGCGATCATGAACAGGAAGCCGATAATATACGCGATAGATATTACGCGATCGCGTCGTCAATAGGTAGGTTAGAAGGCGCGTCAATTTCAAACAACCAAACGATGAACATGACTTCAATCCCAGTCGATAATTGTCGCAAGTTAAAGCTTCCAGTTACGGAACTTCCGCAATTCAATGGAACACTCGAGACTTGGACGTCATATAAAAATACATTTAAGTCAATCATCGACTCGCGCAATGATATATCCGATTTACAAAAATTCATATATTTAAAAAATTCATTGAGAGGAGATGCTTTAAATAAAATTTCGGCATTCGACGTAAGTGACGAAAACTACAAAGGCGCGTGGCAATTGCTTGTCGATTCGTACGAGAAAAAACGTATTCTTGTCGCGCGACATTTAGACGCAATTATTCGTATAACGAGGTTCAATAAAACGTCGCCGAATGAATTGCCAAATTTAGTCGACAATATACGCCAACACACGAGTATCTCGAAAACATTCGATGTTACTCTCGCCGAACCATTATTAGTGAGAATGATGGAGATAACGCTACCAACAGATATACGTTCGAAATGGGAGGAAACGTTAAATCTAAACGAAATACCAACGCTCGATAAATTGTTTAAGTTTATTCACGAAACGACTTTCCGACTCGCGACTTTAGAACAGGACGCCGGACATACAAAAGAAGCGTCTCGTAAAAGGAAACTTTCGAAGTATAACGCGGTACCGTCGTTCAAAGAGCGTAAATCGGAAAACGCGAGTCACGTCTTCATTGCGAACGCTCACGTACAACAGTGTATAAATTGTAAGGTAGAAAAACATCGTCTACTTCAATGTCCTGCATTTCAAAGGGCATCGGTACAAGGCAAGTGGGAAATTGTAAAGAAAACGGGCGCATGTAAAAATTGTTTACGTATTCACACCGGTCCGTGCGTTGCTTCACACTGTAAGAAATGCAACTTATTTCACACGTTGTTACACTTTGAAAATTCAAAGAACACAAACAGTCATCAACATGCATGCGCAAAGCCGTCTACGTCGCAAGTTGATCAAAAACCATTTTGACTAAATTTCAACGCGTTTAATACGATTATAGCTACTCCATGCTCACAATTAATGATGACCGCGATAGTCCGTGTTAAAACATCCGACAGCAATTTTATAAAAAGTCGTGCAATTTTAGATACATGTGCGACAGCACACTTTATCACAGAAAGTTTAGCGCGACAACTCAAGTTACCTATACAATCACGCGCAATATCAATTGGCGCAATTGATGGAATGAATGCCGTTTCAAAAGGCATCATAATTACATGCATTCGTTCGATATACAATGATTTCGAAAAAACATTGTCGTTCTTAATATTACCGACGATCGCGGATTCTATACCGAATGACGTTTTTCCGCGGGAAGTGTTGAAATTTCCCGGTAAATTAAAACTCGCCGACCCACTATTTCACGTACCGCGCCCGGTCGACATACTCATCGGGTCAGGTGCTACGCTGTCTTTGTTATCGATCGGACAGATCAATCTCTCGCATGGCGATTGCGATCTCGTCGCACAGAAAACGAGGTTAGGTTGGGCAATAGCTGGTGGATTAGCCGATACAAAGGGTAAAAGAAAAACCGTGTGCAAATTGAGTAAAACAAATAAGACAGCAATTCAATTCAATAATTCTGAAAAGGTTAATGGCGAAGAACATTATAGGTTAAACACATCGCGAGATAAATCGGGGCGTTACGTCGTGCGTCTACCGTTCCACGTCGCTCCACGTAGTTTCGGGGACTCGAAGTCAAACGCGTATAATCGTCTACATGGATTACTCAGAAAACTCAATTCGAATTTAGTATTGAAACGCGAATACGAAAAGGTCTTACAGGATTACATAGACTTAGGACACATGTCGTTAGTTCAAGAAAATACAGATGAAGGATATTTTTTGCCGCATCATTCAGTCATCAAGTCATCAAGTTCAACAACAAAGATACGTGTCGTTTTCGATGCGTCAGCAAGAGCCAGCGGCGGGAAGTCATTAAACAATTATTTAATAGTCGGACCAACAATTCAAGATAAGCTTTTCAAACATTTGCTTAAATTTCGTATGCATAAATTCGTTTTATTAGCCGACATCGAAAAATGTATCGACAGATTCTTGTCCATCCGGACGATCGTAAATTTCAAAGGATTTTGTGGTATCACGAAGGGCGTGTGCGCGTCTTTCAACTCAACACCGTCACGTTCGGAGTTTCATCTGCTCCGTTTTTAGCGATACGAACGATTCAACAGCTGGCCGACGACGAAGGCTCAGATTATCCAATCGGAAAACGTATTTTAAAACAAAACTTATACGTAGATGATTTACTTACTGGCCCAAACGACGTTGAAGAATTATTTCAAATACGCGATCAATTAATAACTATATTGAAGCGCGACGGATTTAATATACGCCAATGGGCATCGAATAACCAGGAAATATTACGTGATTTACCGGAGGATATGGTGGATTTACCGTTCTTACAAAATCAAAGTCCAATTTTGAAAACACTCGGCGTATCGTGGGATGCGCATCATGACCGTTTACTATATATGACAGAACCGATCGATTTAAGTACAGTCACAAAACGCAGCATTTCATCGGCAATTCAAAAAATATTCGATCCACTCGAATTACTCGGCCCGGTGATTCTTATCGCGAAATTAATTATGCAGGAATGTTGGAAAGCAAAGATTTCATGGGACGAATCAATTCCGGCGGCGTTGCATACGCCGTGGACAACATTCGCAAACCAAATTCATTGGATAAACGAGCTCCGCGTAGATAGACGAATAGTAATCGACGGCTTCATCGACGTGCAGATACACGGGTTCTGCGATGCGAGTAAAATAGGCTACGGCACGTGTATATACATTCGTTCAATCAACAAACAAGGAAAGATAGCAGTACGGCTTCTCTGCGCGAAGGTACGCGTAGCATTGTTAAAGAATTTAACTATACCACGTTTGGAGTTATTCGGTGCTTTAACGCTCGCGCAATTATATCGAGACGTGAATACTACGTTTAATTTTACAGCAAGCAAAATTATATTTTGGTGCGACTCGACCATCGTTCTACATTGGTTAAGGAAAGATCCAGGAATCTTAAAAATTTTCGAAGCAAATCGGGTAAAGAAGATACGAGAAATGAACACAAAAGCAGAATGGCGACACGTTCGCTCCGAACATAACCCTGCCGACGCGTTATCACGTGGACAGTATCCAATAGAGTTTTTAAATAATTCAACATGGTTTAACGGACCGTCTTGGTTAAAAATTTCAGAGAATCTTTGGCCTCAATCATTCGAACTTCAAATTCAAGATTTACCAGGACTGAAAATCGCAACATGTTTCGTCAATCAATTAAATGTAAACGAGATATTCGATAGGTTTTCTTCATACGATAGGCTAGTTCGCGTCATCGCGTATTGCTTGCGTTTTTCGAACAAGAAAAAATATCGCGGCGAATTATCGATAGAAGAAGTTAACTCAGCAGAAATTAGAATATTCAAATCGATACAACATCAGTGTTTTGAGGAAGAAACAAAGCGCATTGTTAAAACATCGAGAATCAAAGGCCAAAAATTGACTGCGTTAAATCCATACATCGACGAAGAAGGTTTACTACGGGTTGGCGGACGGTTATGTCATTCGCGACTTTCACTACAGAGTAAACATCCAATTTTATTACCTTCTAAACACCACGTCACCGATCTTCTAATTCGTAAAACACACGTAGAGGGATATCACTCAGGTATACAGTGAACATTGTATAAGTTACGTCATCGTTTTTGGATTTGCGATGGAAAGAATCAAGTACGGAAAATTGTGCGTCATTGCAAACGATGCATCCGATTTAAAGCGACACCCGTTTAATACCGCATGGGCGATTTACCGAAATATAGGTTAGAGCAGGTCACTCCGTTTCACCATACCGGCGTCGATTTTTTCGGTCCGTTATTCATCAAGGAAAAGAGATATCGCAATAGGAATCGCATAAAGGTATACGGATGCACATTCATATGTATGTCAATTAAAGCAGTACATATCGAAATCGTAAGCGATCTCACGGCCGAAGCTTTTAGCGGCATTGCGTAGATTCATAGCGCGCCGAGGCGTTTCGTTGCACGTATATTCCGACAACGGCACAAATTTTGTAGGCGCAAATAACACGTTGCGTGAATTATACAGTTTATTAGAATCAAACTCATTTCATAAAGATGTAAATCGTTTCGCACTTCAAAATAAAATTACGAGGCATTTTAATCCTTCTCTCTCTCCATATTTTGGAGGTTTATGGGAGGCCGCGGTAAAATCATTTAAACATCATTTAAGACGCGTAGTAGGAAATGAATTGTTTACATTTGAAGAGTTAAACACATTAGCAATCGAGATCGAATCAATACTCAATTCACGACCACTCTGTCCTATTTCCTCCGATCCTAACGATCCTCTTGCACTAACGCCCGCGCATTTTTTAATAGGAAGGCCTACAACCATGCTGCCGGAGGATAATTATCTTTTTGTTTCAGATAACTGTCTGAAATCATGGCATCTAATCACTAAAGCCAAACAACATTTTTGGAAACGATGGCAACTCGAATATCTGAGCGAGTTACAAAAAAGGCAAAAATGGATAAATTCTGAAAAACAACTCATGAAGGATGACATTGTCCTATTAATCGATAAAAATCAGCCGTGCATGCGCTGGCATTTTGGACGGATCATAGATACTCATCCCGGACAAGACGGCATCGTGAGGGTTGTTACCGTCAAGACCGCTCAAGGCATTTTCAAACGCAATGCAACAGTATTATGTCCATTGCCAAATCAATCTCAAATCAAAACACATGCAACAGCATTGGGTCCATAGTCAATTCCATATTAAATCAAACATATGCAACAGCATTGGGTCCATACTCAACTCAATCTCAAATCACAACACATGGACCAACATCAGGTCCATGGTCAACTCAACTTCAATTTAAAATGCATTTATATCATATTATGTATTATTTGTAAATCAATATCTGTAAACACAACACATTCATATTCATACATTCATCAATTAGATGGTTCATTGCTCTCGTGAGGGGGGGAGGATGTTCGGTCTCCCGAAAAACGCGACTTTCTTTTGTCCGCTGTCGCATCGCGAGCGACCCGCGAGATGAGGTAAGGGGGAAAAAAGGGAACCTATCCGTGCAATATAATAGTCTTCCGCGTCCGACGATTCGTTAGCGCGCGTGGCCACGCTCGATGTTAGAAGCGCATAAGAAGGGATTATCTTAATGAGTGGGGGGCAGGAGATTTCGTAAGAGCGCGAATTCGGCAGTTCTTTCCCGGTCATCGGTACGGAACAATCATTTACTTGCTCTATCAGTCATTCACACAAATTATACAATTACACCATTTCATTTGTATTATCATCGACGGGGTTTTTTATGCCGCAAGGCTTTTTCCCCGAGGAGCCAATAAACATTCATCTTTATGTGGCTCAATCGAGGAGTTTAATTTAATCACCTTTTCAAGAATCATCCGTTCCTCATATCCTTACAAAGAAAAAATTGAATAAGCGTAATCAATCGAAAGGATTGATTTTCGACGCTACAATGGTGACGATAATGTTACGAGATGAAGACAGCTGGACAGCCGTCTCAACCTTTGTCGAAACAATTCTTAGAGGGAAGCGAGCGAACGGATGCCTGGAATAAGTGACGGAACTGGTCGCTGGCGTTAGTATGAGCCGGTGAATGAATGGGTAAGAAAGGTTCGCTTGGTATAAATGTGAAACGGACGTAAGGTACATTACCGAAGGTAACGAACGGACAAATAAACAGAACCTGCAGCGGCGAAGTAAGACGAAAGTAGTTCCAAGCTACAGATCGGACAGAAGGTGAAATTTCCATACGCTGGACTCGCATCTATGCTTCTTCAGATGCTAGTTCGGCGGATGGCAACTTAGACAGTTCTCAGAGCTGCCAATGCCCTTGCCACGAATGTACTCAAGCAATCGGGTCCATCCATGGCCAGAGCTTAAGTGACTTCCAGAACATGTCACACTAGCAGGGTTCTCTACGTTTCCCTTGGAAGACAAAGGGCTCCTTTGCTAATAGTGTGGTTTAGACAAATTCCCCGATTTTTTACCACCGGAAAAAAAAAAAATAAACTTATTATGAACAAAATATGAATGTATTAGAACCTTGAATAAGTTCTCGCTATTTTTTCGAAGATGGCAGTAGCAGTACTCTGTGCATGGAATTTCAAAAGGTGACGCACCTATAAGGAAGTACTGCATCTAACCTTAAATTATAATGTATGATAGTTCACTTTAGTGTAAACAAAGTAATTTTTTATTGGTTCTGAAAACGTCTACTTTTGTACCAAATAAAGTGTATTTGCGGGGAATTTTATTGCACTATTTTATTCAAAAGAAATCTGCAGAAAAGGCACACAGAATTCTTGTTAAAACTTACGGTGACAATGTTCTGTCGGATACGACATGAAGAGACTGGTTTCGACGCTTCAAAAATAATGATTTTGAACTTAAGGATAAAGAACATTTTGGCGCACTGAGAAAATTTAAAGACAGAGAATTGGAGGAATTACTTGGTCGAGACCGATGCTAGCAAAACTTGGAAAAATATTACAAATAGACAAGTCAACAGTTTCAAAACGTTCAAAAGTGTTAGGAATGATCCATAAGCAAGGACATTGGATACCGTATGAATTTAAGCCGATAGACGTCGAACAGCGTTTTCTTAAGTGTGCACTACTGCTTTAACCGCAGAAAAGAAAAGGTGTTTTGCACCGCATCGTGACTAGCGATGGAAAGTGTATGCAGTACGATAATCCAAAGCATACAAAATCGTAGGGTAAGCCCGGCAATGCATCAACATCGTCCGCAAAACCAAATATCCATGGTTCGAAGCTTCTTCTCTGCATTTGGTAGAATCAGCAGGGTGTTACTTATTATGAGCTGCTCAAATCGAATTAAACTATCACGGAAGATCGCTATCGACTTCAATTGATGCGTTTAAGCCGAGCCCTAAATGAAAAACTGCCGCTATACAAGCAGAGTTACGGCAGAGTGATTTTATTACATAACAACGCTCGGCCTCATGCTGCAAAACCAGTGAAAACCCACCTGTAAATGCTTCAATGGGAAGCTCTACTCTACCCGCCGCATTCACCTGACATAGCCCATCCCGATTTTCAGGTATTCCGTTCGATGGCACATGATCCAGCTAAGCAGCGCTTACATTCTTACAAAGATACTAAAGAATGGATCGATTCTTGGATAGCCTCAAAAGAAATCGTTTTTCTGACGCAAAATTCATATATTGCCAGGAAGATAGGAGAAAGTGATCTCTAGTGACGAGCAATACTTAGAGTGAAATGCTTTTGTGCCTTATATTTTATAATAATTAATAATAATACATTTCCAATTTGTAAAAAAAACCACGAGAGTTTATTGAAGGTCCTAATATAATAAAAATTTATTTAGTATATAATTATTGGTACTAATAATGACGGAACATTAACAAGTATATATATATATATATATATAACACATCGTTCAATAAGTCCCGAGACTAACCCAGAGATGGTGCTAGTAGTACCAAACTGGCCACGTTTCCATAGAGTGCGAACTTTTACATGAAACGTGTAAAAATTTCACGTCGATCGGATCACAGACAGCAGAGTTATCGAGGTTAGAGTAAAGTCACTTTGTAATTTGTTTGAAAAATGGAAAAAAGCGAGTTTCGCGTGTTGATAAAACATTGTTCTTTAATGGGTAAAAACCCCGTAGAAGCCCAGCAATGGCTTGAAAAACATTACCCGAACTCCATCCAAACCAACGATTTGTCGTTGGTATGCTGAGTTTAAACGTGGTCGTACGGACACAAACGATGCGGAACGTTCGGGTAGGCCATTGGAAGCCGTTACACAGGAAAATGTGAGTGAAGTGTTAAAAATTGTAATGAAAAATCGCAAAGTAAAGGTCCGTGAGATTGCAGAAATGACACAGATATCATCTGGAAGCGTATTTACAATCCTTCATGAAAAATTGAGGATGAAAAAGGTTTTTTCCAAGTGGGTGCCGCGATTGCTTACAGTGGAAAAAAAACAGCAACGAGTCGACGATTCAGAGAGCTGTTTATCGCTAATTACTCGCAATAAAAAGGATTTCCTGCGTCGATACGTGACCATAGATGAAACGTGGATCCATCATTTCACTCCAGAGTCGAATCGGCAATCATCTGAGTGGCGCATGGCTGGCGAAAGCCGCCTGAAGCGTCCAAAAACGCAGCAGTCTACTGGCAAAGTCATGGCGTCTGTATTTTGGGATACACATGGCGTGATTTTCATTGACTACCTGAAAAAAGGTAAATCGATCAACAGTAATTATTATATTGACTTGTTGGTACGTTTAAAGAAGGAGATCGCAGCAAAACGATCGCACATGAAGAAGAAAAAAATCCTTTTTCACCAAGACCATGCACCATGCCACGAGTCCATGAAAACAATGGCAAGATTGAACGAATTTGGCTTTGATTTGCTTCCTCACCACCTGTATTCGCCAGATTCAGCCCCCAGCGACTACTGGCTCGTTGCTGATCTTAAAAAAATGCTCCAGGAAAAAAAATTTGGCTCGAATGAGGAGGTCATTGCCGAAACTGAAGCCTATTTTGAAGTAAAGGATAAATCCTTCCATAAACATGGTACAGAAATGTTGAAAAGGCGTTGGAAAGATTGTATCACTCTAAAAGAAGATTATATTAATGAATAAAAATGATTTTTGAAAAAAAAAGTTGTTTTCGTTGTTAGTCTCGGTACTTATTAAACGATGTGTTATATATATATATATATATATATATATATATATATATATATATATATATATATATATATATATATATATGTGTGTGTGTGTGTGTGTATACGAGGTTTGGCTATTAAATAACGAGACTGCGCGCCCACAGCGCGCCGTAGAGGGGTAGGGAAGAAAACGAGTAATGCGTTGGGTATCTAAATATCTTGTCTATGCACGTACCAAAACACGTTCTTGTCACTATTATTGTATTTGTGCAGTAGCGGTTTGAAACGAACGTGTTTTTTTCTCGTGCCGAAAACTATGTGTAACGAAAAAATAGAGCCACGTAGCAATCTCAAATTTCTCGTTAAATTGAAAAAAACTCCGACTGAGTGCTATAAATTGTTGCAAGAGGCCTATGGGGACAATTCTCTATCTCGTGCGCGTGTTTTTGAGTGGTGTAAGCGCTTCAGTAAGGGCCGAGTGAGCACTAAAGATGACCAATGCCCAGGTCGCCCTGTCACTGTTTCAACTCCGGAAACAGTGACCAAAATCAACCAAATTGTGCGTGCAGATCGTCGAATGAGCATCCGAATGATTGCCGAGGCTGTAAACGCCGATAAAGAAACGGTTAGACAAATTTCACACGAGGAATTACACATGACAAAAGTCTGTGCGAAGTTGGTTCCAAGAAACCTGACTCCTGACCAAAAGCTCTTGCGTCAACAAGTCTGCTTAGATTTCCTTGAAAGGTTAAAAGAAGATTCCGGACTGATGAAAAACATTATTACTTGCGACGAAACGTGGATTTTTCAATACGATGTTGAAACAAAGCGGCAATCGATGCATTGGAAGACGCCTGAATCGCCCAGAATCAAAAAAGCAAGGATGTCCAAATCCAAATTCAAGGTAATGTTGATCGTTTTTTTCGACATTAACGGTATCGTGATGACTAAATGGGTTCCAGAGGGTCAGACTGTCGACCAGACTTACTATTTGTCAGTTTTGGCAACACTGCGAGAACGAGTTCGTAAGAAACGGCCCGAGTTGTGGAAGAACAACTCGTGGATTTCGCACTAGGACAACGCACTTGCCCATAACGCGCTATCTGTGAAGCAGTATTTGGCCGGTAAGCGCACTCCAGTTCTAGAACACGCGCCGTACTCGCCAGATTTGGCACCGTGCGACTTTCTTTTGTTTCCGAAGATAAAATCTGCTTTGAAAGGGACCCGATTTGAGTCGATGGAAGCAGTAAAGCAAAAAACGGCAGAGCTCCTAAAGGCCCTCACCAAAGAAGACTTCCAGCACTGCTTCGATCATTGGAAAAAACGTATGGAAAGGTATGTGGCGAGGGAAGGGGAGTATATTGAAGGGGAGCATTTGAATGTAGAATAATTTTTATAATAAAACCCATTTTCATAACCAGTCTCGTTACTTAATAGCCAGACCTCGTATATACATATATATATATATATATATATATGGATTGGGTATTTTGACGAACTTTTTTCTCACAAATTGGGTCTTTTGAGGAGTTTTGACCTCTTTGAGGAGCATCCTCAAAAGGAAAACGCATGAATTGGTCATTTTGAGATATCGTTAGTATATACATTGTTCATTTCGAGGACGGTCTTCAAAAGGATGTATGTATGTAAAATGGTCATTTTGAGGTATTTAATTTTTAAGTTAAGCGTAGTGTGACGAACTTGTGACCCCGATAGTAACACCTTATCTGCTTAATAGTTGGCAGCACAGCGCTGCCATGCTATTACATATTATATATTCTCTTATATATTCTATTATATTATTTGAGGCAGATGCGTGCTGCCAATGAATGTAAAAGCAAATTTAAAAAGTAAATGTTTGCAAACTAAAAATTCTTGAAACTTTATTTGATAAATTAAATAATCTTTAATATTTTAATATTATTAAAAGTATATCATTAAAAGTTGAAATATTTTATTTTATTGATTATTATATTTATGCAAAGCAGAAAAATTATTTTTAATAAAATAAAATATTAACTTTTTAAGTCATAAGTAATGCTATTTACACAATTTGTTATTTAAGTATATTGATCATATTTTATAGCAAAAAATGTTTGATAATTACTTAAGAGTGCATGTAAACAGGTTTATTATTTAAAAAAAATTATTTCAAATTTTTTCATAAAGAAGGAAAAGGCAAAAGATGCGTGGAAGAAAGAAATAAAAAAATTTAAGACAACGTCTACGATGTCTATACGGGTACGAGAATCATGAACCAAATTTTCTCTCTGTCTCTCTCTCTTTCACTTAATAATAAGGGATATATTACATTCTTTAAAGTGGAAAAACAGTACAAAGGTATAATTCATAATTGGAAAATTCTTTAACAGCCTTTATTATAAGAAAATCGGTGCATAAAAATATATCCTCTAAAAATACGTGTCGTAAAAACGACAAATGCAATTAATAATTTAGTCATATAAAAAGTAAAAGATTGGTAGCACATATTTTGTTCTCGCATTGTGTAATTTGTTAAAGAAGGCGTAATACTCGTATTGTATGTAAAATTCAGAGTACAGTATTCTAATTCAATCACTGCTCAATGCATATTAATAATGACAGATAATTCTATAAATATATCTAAATATACTTAAATATATGTGGTATAAGAAAGATTTTTGTTTTTTAAAATTGATTTGTGGGATAATGAAACTTTTAATTTAAAAGACAAATTTTATTTTATCTTGATTCTGTAGAAAGAAAAATGTTAATATTAAAATAATTATAAAATACAATTACTATACGAATAATATACAATTAATTTTTTATTACGAATTTTATTATTTCCCAAAAAAGAATTGGTCATTTTCAGATGGTTCCTCAAAATAGTAGTATGTATTTTGATTATTTTGAAGCTTCTGTATAAATATGAAAAAATTGCAATCCATTTATTAATTTTTATTTTTACAAAAAACAAATTGTAACGAATATAGATAAGCTGCATAATCATAACAATTACAATAAACATAATAGCATATATATAAAAGAATATACAAATATATATGCGTATGTGGATTGGATCTTCTAAGGAGTTTAGACCTCTTTGAGGAGCATCCTCAAAAGGACTACACATGAATTGGTCATTAAGATATCGTTAATATCTATATTGTTCATTTTGCCGATGCTGGTAGTGCCATCTGGACGCGGCCTCGAGGGTATTGCTTTATCATATTATAGTATCAGCAGAGATGAAAAGGGAGATCGCTAAAGGCAATGTAAAAAGTGTGGCAAGTCTTTCGCGCAAGAAAATGCTGCCTCTTACGGACGAGCGGTCGAACTATACACAAGTAGAGTGCAAGTGTACTTACCGAATTTATATACACAAGTTCGGTGCAAACGTTTCTAATAAATGATTTAAGATTGACGGAACCGAGTATTTAAATTTTACTGACTGAAATAATTTAATGTAAAAAATTAGAATATATAGCATTACATATTTTATTACTTTTTATATTACATTTAAAATTTATTAACTAATAAATGTTTATAACAATATATTTGGTGTTTTAAAATTAAAACATTTATTCATATTGATTCCATATATTTTTCCTTACTCAATTTCTATACAGTCCTTTCTAGAAAATATACAGCTCTTATTTTATTTAAGTATTGTATAATAATAAAGAATATATAAATAAAATTAAAAATTTTAATATATATATATATAGATGTTACAATGTGTAAAGTTTGATTCCAAAACTAATAAAAGTGTATGTTTTAAAAATATTTATATTTTATTTAATTTACATCATAATAATATTGCATCTTTATTTAAATTTTAAAATGAAAAAATAGAACATGAAAATTTTTATTTATAGTCTACTTTTTACTTAAGTTTGCCTTAACTAGCTCTCTAGAATCAGATTCTTTTCTAAATACCCTTTTTTTATTACTCTTTAATTTGTCTTTTTTTTACTACAGATATTTTTTCAAGATGTACTTACCGATTCAAGATGCATCAAACTTGAAAACTACTATTCTTGAACGTGAAACATCGTCCACTGTAACTTCTTCAATATGATTAGTTTCTTAAATATTTTATTTATCTATTTAATTAATTAGATCGTAATCACTTTCTTCGTCAGCAGGCTTTACTTTTCATTCACAAAAATAATATTATCATTTTTTTTATCAACTTCGATTCTTGATACGATTTCTTGTTTTATTATACAGCAACCCTTCGAACTTATACAATATAATAATCATTGAATATTCGTTATTAATTTATTTAATAATTTTATTTACATATATTTCATGTTTTTCATCAGAAAAAATAGTTAAAAAAAAAAAAAAAATTTCTCATGCTGCAGGACTTGAACGCTGGTCCTTGCGTGTAATGGAGGTAAAATAATATCGTTACTTGTGCCTTAACTAATTGAATTAAATTCGACATAGTTAGTTAATGCAAAAACTTCTGTAAAAGTTGTAACCTTCAGTAAGCTTTCTTTTTAATATTTTGTATAGTATTATATTTAATAACATTAAAACTTTGGCAATTTGTAAAAGCGAAACAGAAATAAAGAAAACAACGATTATTTTTTAAGCTTGTGCTCGTTATTACACAGATATTATGCTTTCGGCAAATTTCTTTTACAAGCTTTGCGATTGCTACGTAAAAGTACGTTTGTATAAGTAAAAAAGTCAAAGCGAATTGATTTATTTATAAAAAACGGAAGAATCTATTTTACTTTTTAATGAATCTGTCCTTTACACGTAAATTACAATCGAAAAATATTGACATAATAACTATTTTATCGTGGCTAAATTACTAAAAAAAGAAAAATCTGAAAGCATAGTTAATGATCTTTCTTGTAAATTAAAACAAATTGATAATATACTTATTAATATTTCTTATCTTAATAAATGATTTAAAATTGATAAAACAAAATCTTTAGATTGTCCTGACAGACACGTAATTTTTGTATTAAAAAAAAATTTCTCATGCTGTAGGACTCGAACGCTGATCCTTGTGTGTAACCGAGGCAGAATGTTATCGTTGCTCATGCCTTAGACGATTGAGCTAAATTTCTCATGATTATAATAAATTACGCAAAGACTTATGAAAAAATTGTAACCTTCAATGATGATTTTGAATATAAAATAATTTCATGAATTTTTTTTATTAAAAATTTTAAATGGATAAACAAAAATTAAAATACAGTCGACTATGAATTTTGGTTTTATCATTAGTCAAACGAAAGAATTTTTACATGCGCGCCGATTATAACCGCACTTCATTTCCACGTATTAGATTAGTGAGAACAAACGCCGGCCCTTTACATAGCTGTGCAAGTAATAACATATATATACTAGCACAGTAGTAAAAAAATTTTAACGATGTAGCCTTTTAAATAAAAATTTTAATTTAAAAAATATTAAATAAAGATATATTATTCACATTTAAAAAATTGATGAAAATATTATATATTTAAAAGCTTACTGAAGGTTACAACTTTTATATAAGTTTTTGCATCCACTAACTATGTCGAATTTGGCTCAATCGGGTAAGGCACAAGTAACGATATTATTTTACCTCCATTACACGCAAGGACCAGCGTTCAAGTCCTGCAGCATGAGAATTTTTTTTTTTTTTTATCTATTTTTTCTGATGAAAAACATGAAATATATGTAAATAAAATTATTAAATAAATTAATAACGAATATTCAATGATTATTATATTGTATAAGTTCGAAGGGTTGCTGTATAATAAAACAAGATATCGTATCAAGAATCGAAGTTGATAAAAAAAATAATAATATTATTTTTGTGAATGAAAAGTAAAGCCTGCTGACGAAGAAAGTGATTACGATCTAATTAATTAAATAGATAAATAAAATATTTAAGAAACTAATCATATTGAAGAAGTTACAGTGGACGATGTTTCACGTTCAAGAATAGTAGTTTTCAAGTTTGATGCATCTTGAATCGGTAAGTACATCTTGAAAAAATATCTGTAGTAAAAAAAAGACAAATTAAAGAGTAATAAAAAAAGTGTATTTAGAAAAGAATCTGATTCTAGAGAGCTAGTTAAGGCAAACTTAAGTAAAAAGTAGACTATAAATAAAAATTTTCATGTTCTATTTTTTCATTTTAAAATTTAAATAAAGATGCAATATTATTATGATGTAAATTAAATAAAATATAAATATTTTTAAAACATACACTTTTATTAGTTTTGGAATCAAACTTTACACATTGTAACATCTATATATATATATATTAATATTTTTAATTTTATTTATATATTCTTTATTATTATACAATACTTAAATAAAATAAGAGCTGTATATTTTCTAGAAAGGACTGTATAGAAATTGAGTAAGGAAAAATATATGGAATCAATATGAATAAATGTTTTAATTTTAAAACACCAAATATATTGTTATAAACATTTATTAGTTAATAAATTTTAAATGTAATATAAAAAGTAATAAAATATGTAATGCTATATATTCTTATTTTTTACGTTAAATTATTTCAGTTAGTAAAATTTAAATACTCGGTTCCGTCAATCTTAAATCATTTATTAGAAACGTTTGCACCGAACTTGTGTATATAAATTCGGTAAGTACACTTGCACTCTACTTGTGTATAGTTCGACCGCTCGTCCGTAAGAGGCAGCACTTTCTTGCGCAAAAGACTTGCCACACTTTTTACATTGCCTTTAGCGATCTCCCTTTTCATCTCTGGTATCAGTATAAAAAGGAGATCTTGTAAAACATTGCTATATGCTAATTTTGATTTGTACACGAGGTAACATTGTCAAATTATATTGACGATGAATAATTTGGAAAATATGGGTATGTAATTTTGAAAAAATAGGTATAGTTTTATAGACATATATTAATAATATAACTTTTCTATATACATATTCGTAAGAATTTTAAACAAAGCACCTTAAAGATTAGGTTAAATAACTAACCATTTCATAAGGGTTACCTGATGATTTTGAGACATCTCAAAATTTTATATTTAAAAATTGAATTGAGCTTCATTGTTTTGAGTTATTATATGTGTATTATTTTTAATCGAGCTCTTGAGATTAACTTCAGTGTGTGTTTGTGAGATGTAATGAATGAGTTTAGAAGAGTAAGGTCATTAATGAAAGTATAGAAGAAACTAATAAACCAAATTTTTAAAAATTTCTTTTTCGCCATAATTATATGTACGCATACAGTTAGCTATACTGCGTATGTTAAAGCACTCGTATAACCTCAATGAATTTATATGTACATATGACGATGTAAATTTCAAATTTTAACTCTGTGTCTTTTTAGTCACATTTATATATTTATTTAAATTTAAAAATGAGATATTTTTATGCAACAAATAAATCATCTACTTATATGAAATAAAAAAAAAGAAGAAAAATAGAAAAAATATAAATTTGATTAAAAACGCGATTCATAAACTGCAAAAATCATCATACAACATCTGCACGTTCATTTTAAATCGTTGTGCAAAGGCAGGAAAATTTTGATCATTTCACACCGACAACTCGTATATGATTATATTGCTCTAGGCCAAATGCGCGCGAAAGTGCAATTTACAGTAGTAGCAGCGGCCAAAAGAGAAAGATAGAGAGGCTTTAGCCCTTGGGCAATCGAAATTTTTTATTAAAAAATTGTATTGTGATTCACTGTTTATAGATTATCATTTTATTAATAGATGTTTCATCTGACAAACTTGCAGTGGATCTATCGACTTTCAGTGGCATAATCACCCATGATCTACTTAGTTTTAGCAACATAAATTGCGATGAATATGATCCCGAGCAATTTGAAGAAATCGATATATCTATAATTTCCGTTGATCATATAAACGATGTCGAATGTAAGAAATGTTGATATAGCTATATATTAAATTTAAAATTTTTTTTAATTAAATACTTTTATAATTTGGATATACGAAATGTTTTAATTTTAATACTTATTTTTATTTTTATTTTTGATATTTGTTATTTATCTACAGATAAAATCCTACATTAAATTTTCTCAATAATTATAAAATCAGATACTATTATTTCAAAATCGTAGTTTTAAAATAATAATTAAATATTTGTACCCGAACATTCTCAATGTTTCATCGATGATAATAATAGATATTATATATGCAGTAATTGTAATTTAATGTTTATAATTATAGTCAAAACATCCGATGAAAATCAAAATTGTTATGAAGCTAAAGAATATGATCAGGTTAAATTAAATGGCGCATCTACAAATGTTATTCGAGATGTAAAGAGATTTGAAAATCATTCTTCAGACAATTGCGGTAAATATATATACATACATTTTTTATTACTCATTTAGGTGCTTAAATAATTGTAAATATATATAGTTGTATACAGAATAATTGCTCAAGTAATTTAGCGCTAATAAATTGATAAACTTTGAAGTTACAGAAGTTATAGAAATGTACAATTATTGCAGGTTTTAATAATGAGGGTTCACCAGAAAATGATCAAAAATCAAATTCCGATGCCGATTATGTACCGGAAGAAGAACTTTTGTCAAGTACTTTAGGTATAAAATTCACGCTTTAAGTATAATTATGATTTCAATTCATCAGTCTTATTAATAATTTTAAACAAGTTTTTTAGTACAGAATAATTTCATTAATTTAAAATCATTTTCAAATTTAAAATATGATGCAATGATTTTCAAGAAACTATAAAATTTACATAACAAATGCAAAATTTTGACTTACGATATTATTTTATTGATTATGTACATTAAAATTAGTTACAAATTTTCGTTTGTATGAAATAATTGTTTTATTTTCATTAAAAAGAGCAAAAGTGCATTGGTCTTTTTCTCATAGACTTTATCTGCCTTTTCTTGAAACAATAAAAATCTTTTTTATATTTTAAAATTTATAACAATTTATTATTATTCATAATTTCATTCATGGATATTTCGCATATAAAAAAAATTATGAAAAATATTATTTGAATTATGTTAAAATAAAAAAAAATTATGTTGATAAAATAATTAAATCCTTAGATTTACTCTAATAAATTAAAAAAATGTATTTTGTTAAGACCGTTTCAATGTGTAAGTTAATAAGCATAAATTATAGCTTTTATTGTTTGAATTTTAAATATTATTTCTATTAAAAAAGTTCTTGCTGTAAGCAATTGCTAATTGGCATTAGAGATTTCAGATTTTAAAGCTGTTGTCGATTTAGTAAAAGCTGGTTGCAGTGTATTTGTAATGAATATTTACACTCGTAAAAAATTGATTAGCGAGTTTACAACAACATATTTTTCTCTCCTGTAGCTTCTTAAAGTATAAACTTTCTTGTCTTTAACATTGAAACTTCATTAAATTTTTTTTTTTATCAATTATCAACATTTTATTTAAAAATTTTATTACATTTATTGAACTTACAAATTACATAATTATTATACAATTGTGTAAAAAATTATAAAGATTTATTTAAAATAAAAAATACTTATTATAGTGCAATCAATAATTAATGTGAATGAATTATTTTACATTATTTTTTTTAAATTTTTATTTACAGAAATATAATATAATATAAACTTAAATTTTTTATTGTATTGAGTAAATATTGTATTCAATCTACTAATAATATTGTTATTTCCAGCTAGTGAATACACAGATATTGAAATCGACGATGAAAATTTGAAATATAAAAATCCACAAAGAGAATGTAATGAAGCAGCGAAAAATTTTAATTCAATTAAAAATATCTCTGAATATGACCCTGCAGATAACTTAAGTATTGAATCTAAAAATTTGAATTAAAAAATTTCTGATAGAAATAAAAACTTTCATTAATAAGGAATCTCAACTTTATTTCTTGTTTCAGTGAGAGATGCATCTACGGCGTCTGATACTTTAGAGTTGTCGATTAACATGAAATCAGTAGGTGCAGCTATGAAACATAGGCGTACAAAATTGGTAAAATCTAGCGATCAGGGAGCAAAGAAATATCACTGCAAATTTTGCAACAAGTTAGTATGTAAATTCGCACTGCATATTACAAATGTACATAAAAATACAGAAGAAGCAAAAAAATTAAAAGCAATATCAGTAATGTCGAGGAAAAAAGGAGAGAAATTGACCCAGTCACAAAAAGATCGATTACAAATAATTAATAGCTGTAGAAAACCAGGCAATTTTGTACATAATTTACAAGCCTCAGAAAAAGATGATTTTATACCAGCTAGGCGTCCTCGAAAAAATGGCAAAGCTAAGACAATTGCTGATTTTGAATTTTGTCCAAAATGTAAAGAGGCATATGCAAAAACTTCTGTAAGAAAGCACGTTTCCAAATGCACTAAAAAGTCTTACAAACATCATCATGTGATTCGTTCTATGTCAAATAAAATTGTAGGAGACATCCATGAAGAGGCATCTGAGACACTAATTCAAGTTGTGAGTCATATGAGCGATGACATAATCGCTCTATCAATTAAATACGATTTAGCTATTATTCTTTGGGCCAATGTAGAATGTATTAAATACAGTTCATCACATCATCATAATAAAATGATACGTGCAAAATTAAGAAGATTAGGACGTTTAAAATTGGAAATGCAAAAATTATCAAATGACGTAGCAGACTTCGCTAGCATTTTAGCGCTGATAAGTATGATTTGTTCTGTAATGCTCTTAAGAATCTAGGAGTCATGAAAGGTAATTTAATGAAACATCCTGCAACAGCAGATGGAATTGCCCTTGTAACAAAAGATGTTTGCAAACACTGGATTATCGAATGTGCAAGAAGAAAAATGACAAAAGAAAAAGAAAACGCTGATTTATTTCTTTTTTCTCATGAACAATTGTTTAATAAATTGGTAGGACATATTGTTGCAGAATCGCAAGCAGAAATTAAAAGAAAGAAAAAAATTCAAATTGCCTCTGCAGAAGATGTATATAAGTTATACAAATATCTAGTAATAGAAAGAAGATGTTTATTTAAAAAACTTAATAAAAGTTTCGATTTTCCTACGTGGAAAAATCTTTTAGAAGTAACACTTACTTCTATTCAGATTTTTAATAGAAAGCGAGCTGGGGAACTTGAAAGACTAAAATGTGATCATTATAAAGCATTGGAAAATATTAGTGAAGAAACATGCCCAGATCAATATAGAAATTTGACCGATGTTGGAAAGAAGCATGTAGAACGTTACAATAGAATAATAATTCGTGGTAAAAGGAACCGAACAGTTCCCATTCTATTGGATTTAGAGATGAGAGCATCTATAGATATGATTTTAAAACATAGAAAAAATGCTAAAATTTCAAGTTACAATCCGTACGTATTTGGTTTACCAGGTAATGACAGAAATGAACCAAAATTTACTGATGCTTGCGCTTTAATGAGAAAATTTTCGAAAGCATGTGGCGCAAGATTACCTGAAACTTTACGAGGAACTCGTCTGCGGCAACATCTTGCAACGTCATCAGTAGAATTACAACTATCAGAACATGAAGTAAACATGTTGGCGAATTTCATGGGTCATGACGAAAGAATTCATCGAGATTATTATAGATTACCCTTAGCACAAAGAGACATTATTCACGTAGCAGCTTTGTTGGAGAAAGCTCAAGGCATTTACGAAGGCAACGATATAAATAGAACTATTGAAGAAACGGACAGCGAAATCGAGGAAAATGTAACTAATTCTTCTGCTACTAAAGATATTTCTACGAACAATGATATAGAAAGTTTTTTTATTGATAATAAACTTGCGATATATGAAGGTAAATATGTAAAAAACTTATAAAATTAATTTTCCTTTTATATTGATTTTAATACATTTTTATTGCTCCTGTATATCTTTATAACTACCGATCCAATCTACCGTTATATCCCTAATAATATTTATTCTTCTATCTTTATATTTTTATTTTTCTACATTCGAGTATTATGTTTCAGGTGATTCTCCAAATTTGCAAAAGAATAAGCGATCAAGAACTAAAAAACGATCAGAGTCTCTAAAAAGTAATATAATATTATACATTCATATTAAAATAACTTACATCGTGTTTTTCTGAGATAATTAATTTATTTACAGCATCGCCAGAAATAGGACATGTTAAAAAGCACTGGGATGAACAGGCACGAGATGCAATTTTAGAAGCTTTTCCAAATATATTAAATGAATCAGTTCCGGTACCAAAAGGACAAGAATTGCAAAATTTGATAAACACAACACCAATTTCATCACTTCGAAATCGAACAGTTCCTCAATTACGAACATGGTTACACACACAAAGGAAATTAAATAAAAATTCATCTAAAGAGAAGATTCAAAAAAACAAAATACCTACTTTTATATATTCGGTTTTCGGTGAAAGCATTGAGAAGAAAATAGAACCACCAATAGAGGAACTTATTAATGTTTACACTACATCTTCGTCAATACAAAAATATAGTATTGATACTATAAAAGATTTTGTTCAAAAAGCCATAATTTTAAAAACGTTAGATAGCAATTAGAAAAAATGTTTTTTAAATTTTAAGTATAATATTTATAGTACTATTACAAATAATATATAGTATAAGTATGTTATATACAAAACATATAAGTTTTACTCTTTCAAAGTATTATTTTAACAATAAAAACAAAGTTTTTGTTAGTTTTAAATATTGTATTTATAAAGTAAACTATTATCTACAATAATATTTTAAAAAATATTATTAGTAAAAAAGAATCATTTTTAAAGCGCAGGCGACCATGTGATAGAGTCCACTAAATATGATTTAAATTAGTTTGTTTCTACTTTGTATTTTTTAATATATTATTGTATTTTATAATATTCAAAAAAGATTATTTTCTATAAATATTATTTTTATTTTATCAAGATCTCGTTAAAATATTATAGAAATTAGATACATATGTACTAAAGTTTTTCACAGATAATTTCAAAAAAATTTTTGAATGAATTTTCATGAATAGACGTGTAAGATCTTTGACGAAGTATGTAAAATGCGTGATACTAGATTTACCAGGATTTACTAAGGTCAAGCCTCTTGAAACCTTATATATACTCGTATACTAAAGTTTTGCACAAATAATGTGATGATCTCAGTTTAAAAAAGACTAACTGAACAAAAACTCACTAAAATAATTTAGTTTAATTTAGCATTAATATTAAAGCATCTAATTGAAAAATAATATATATTATATATTTAAAATACATTTATATTTTATATATCTTTTTGTATCTTTAATGCTTATTTTTGTAATAATAAATATGCTATAAAGCAATTAAACATATTTTTAATAATTTTCATGATAATAAATATTTTTTCTGAAATTCTTAATAAAAAGTTAATAGTATATTATATATCATCAATAATATATAGTAAATAACAATGATTGATTTACAATATTACGCTGTGAATTTGACATATAATATTACGCCCTTTATTCAATAAGTATCACAATATAAGAACAGAATATGTGCGACCAATCTTCTATTTTTTATATGAATAAATTATTAATCGTATTTGTCGTTTTTACAACACGTATTTTCTGCGGATAGATTATTATATCCACCACTTTTTTTATAATGAAGAACGTTCAAGAATTTTACAATGATGAATTACACCTTTGTATCTTTCAAAAAATTTCCTCGTAGAAGACTATCGCCGTATCTTTTTGCGATATATTTTATGTATGAAATTACATCGAATATAATAAATGCACATTTGTATACGTGTAGTAGCGGAAGTACGAGTATATTTCTGTTACTTTATTTATTTTGTTTTATCATTTCTATATCTAACTTTTTATGCAACAACAGTTTTTGAGATACCTACAATTATATTCTCCCCTAATGCGAAGTGTATTTTAATACAAATTATAAGTTAACTACTTTTTAATCTATCAATATATTTTATATTTATTAATATAAAATAAAGCTGAAAATTATTTTAAACTTTAAATACTAAATATTAAATGCCTTTATGTTTATAATAATTGTTATTATTATAAAATTTAACTACATTCGTTATTATTTTCTTTGTAAAAATAATAATAACTGAATACGAATTTTGCTAATTTTTAAAAAATTTAACATACGTACATAGATTATCTTAAGATATAAATTGTTCATCACTAAACACAAATATATAAATAAGTAATTTTTAATGTTTACTATTAAATTTCAATTTATACTACAAGCAGACTTTGTTTAAGAATTTGCATTTGTCTTATTCTATGTATATTAAAACTAGTTACAAATCTTCATTTGTATAAAATAATTGTTTTATTTCACATTACACAAAGCAAAAGTACATTGATTTTTTTCTCATAGACTTCATCTGCGGCTTCTTAAAATAATAACAATCTAATTTATTATTCATAATTTCATTCATGGATATTTCGCATGTAAAAAGAATTATGAAAAATATTATTTGAATTATAATAAAATAACAAAAAATTATGTTGATAAAATAATTAGATTCTTAGATTATTCTAAAAAATTAAAAAAATGTATTTTGTTCAAGACCGTTTTATATAAGTTAATAAGTAGAAATTAATGTGCCTTTGCATGAACTATTTTTCATTATTTCTTTATAATTTTTATTTACAGAAAACTAATAATATAATCTTGAATTTTTAATTATTTAAAATAAATGTCAATTACTGCTGCAAAAATATAAATTTACAAAATACTTAATATATTATTTAACTAGATAAATTAAAAATATCTCTGCTATTTTTAAATTATTTGATTATACATAATTTCTATTTTTCATGTACAAAAGAGTTAAATGTTAACAAAAGGTCTTTAAATTTTTACATTATTTTTATATTGCCATAATCTGTTTATTGATAAATGATCGACCGGAAGAAAGTACAGTGGATCTATTGAGTTTTAATGACGTATACATATAATGAAGTATATGATGAGCAATTTGATGAAATTTATGATTCAGTCTTTTTTGTTAATTATATGTATAAAAGATGTTGAATATACAAAAACTGGTTATTGTTGATATTATGTAAATATAGAACTATTGCAGATTATAACGAATTCACACTTTAACTATATCCTGTTAAAAAAAGTAGCTTGGATATCCATGTGGATAATCAAAGTGGATATCTAAGTGGATGTCAAATGGATATAATATAATATAGATTTTACTTAGATTCCTCGTGGATCTAATCCATTTAGAATTTACTTGAAATTATTATTTTTCTGAAAAAATTAATAAAATTTTGAAAGCAAAAAAAAGGAGTTGAATTTTTTAAATTAATATTTTTTTAAAAATATTCGTTAGTATCTATTATATTAGGGTTCCACGTGGATCAGATCCACGAAGAATTTAAGTAGAATCTACAATATGTCAAATCAATTTTTTATTCGATAATTTAGAATCCATTTTGATATTCAATGGGATTGTCTATATGGATATCTAAGCTATTTTTTCAGCAGGATCAATATTGTCGGCTTCAGTTCATACGTCTTTATTAATATCGCACAATTTTATTCAGTTTTTTAGTACACAATAATTTTATTCATTTTCAAATATAAAATATATTGTGATACTGCTGTTCAAAAAACTATAAGATTTAGATAATAAATGTAAAATTGGTCCATTCGGTTGGTTATATAAGTGATGTTGTTATAAAAAAGCGAAGTTTTTATAAAATTAAAAATAAGATAAAATAAAAAATGCTATATAATTTGGACGTTCATATTTAAATTATTTTAGCATTAATCTATTAATTAATTTATTTAAATTCTGTTAATTTCATTTTTGTTAATAATTAAGTATATATTTTGATTTAGTGAAAGTTCTAGATTAATTAACTTCTCTCAATTATCATAAATACAATATAATATTATTTAAAAATCATAAGTTTTCTCATAATGGTCTGACACACACGAACATTCCATATATTTCATTGATAATTATATACATCATGATTGTAATTTATTGTTTATAATTACAGCTAACAAATATGATAGACAATAAAAATTATGACACTACGATAATGGATAGAAGAAAAGTATTTTTTTTACATAACAAAATTATTAGTAAAAAAATTCATTTATTTATTTATTTATTTCAATAATAAACGG
This sequence comes from Chalcis sispes, assembly GCA_949987625.1. Taxonomy (NCBI): domain Eukaryota; kingdom Metazoa; phylum Arthropoda; class Insecta; order Hymenoptera; family Chalcididae; genus Chalcis; species Chalcis sispes. Next base: position 23,200,857 of record OX465098.1, on the reverse strand, counting down.
GCGGAAAGCCCTTTACAATATTTTTACTATACTAAAACAGAGGTAGGAAAGAACATTCATTTATACCGATTTTTTTTCAAATGAAAAGTAAAAGATGAAGAAAACCAAGAAAATTTATCAGGCCGCCCGACATGTAAACACACAAATTCATAGTATATTAAGTATTAAGAAAGGTTAAGCAAGTGAAAGTAGCTTAATTATCATATCAAAATTTTAAATTGTTTTTAAAGAATTGACTGTCATGTATGATTGACATCAAAAATACAAGAATTTATATAATACTTTTAGCATCCTCAAAAGTATCAATCAATGTATTGTTCGTTCCTCAAATTGCCAAATAAGTTAAATTTCAAAATAGTTAGAAATAATAAGTATAGTTTGCAATAAAAGTTAGTTAATGCAATATACATTATAAAACTATATTGAACTATACTTTTTTGAACGATATCTATAATAACTATAAAATACCTCAAAATGACCAATCAATATACATATATATATATATATATATATATATATATATATATATATATATATATATATGTATATATACTACATGGGCTGGAAGGTGCCGAGATTTTTAATGAAAACAAGCGTTTTTGGACAATGTTGTATTTATTCCTCAACATAGTTGCCTTCGAGGGTGATACGCTTAGTATAGCGATTTTTCAACATTTCGATGCCCTTTCTGTAGTACGAAACATCAAAGCCTTCCAAATACGCCTCGGTTTCTACGATAACTTCCTCATTTGATGTGAATCTCTTTCCCTGGAGCCACCGCTTGAGGTTTGAGAACAGATAATAATCGTTGGGGGCCAAATCTAGAGAATATGGTGGGTGAGCAACCAATTTGAATCATAATTGGTCCAATTTGGCTTTCGCTTTCAAGGACGTGTGTGACAGTACGTTATCTTAATGGTGCAAAACTTTTTTCTTCGCTATATGGGGTCGTTTTTTCTTTACTTTGTCGTTCAGTTTGTCCAATAGCTGCATAATACTCTACGGTAACTGTTCTTCCCTTCTGCAGGTAATCGATGTAGATTCTGCCATGGACATCTTAAAAAACGGAGACCAAAACCTTCTCAGCCGAGCGTTGGTCTTTTGGCTGCTTTGGCCGGCTTTTGTGGCTTTTCAGCCACTCTGCACACTGCCTGTTGAACTCAGGCGTATGGTAATGGATCCACGTTTCATCCATCGTCACAAAACGTCGTCTGCAACAACGCCAAATTGGCCGTTGAATCAACGCGCTGCTGTTTTTGGTCGACGGTCAGCAAACGCGGCACCCATCGCGCGGATAGCTTTTCAATGTCCGAAACATCGTGCAAAATATATCCCACTCGTTTTTTCGAGATGCCAATGGCCTCAGCTATCTCGCACAACTTCACTTCACGATCATTTAAAACGATTCGATGCACTTGCTTTACGATTTCTGCGTTCGTAGCCTCTTTTGGCCTTCCAGAGAGAGGTGCGACTATGGTGCTTGTACGATCCATTTTAAATTGACTAAACCATCGATAAACTGTTGTTCTCGAAGGAGCCGATTTTGGATAACATTTCTTTAACCATTTCATTGATTGTTAAGGAGTTTTACCCATCAAAGAACATTGTTTCATTAAGATGCGATATTCCTATTTTTTCATTTTCTTCACTAAAGCGAAGGTGGCAAAACTTGAACGACTGTAGCTTGTAAACAAATAAATGAAATGTCATGAAACTTCACACATAAACTAGTGACAGATGAACCTCTCAAAATGAATCATATTTAATTTCTCGTGACGTCACCTATTGAAAAATTCTGGGACAGCCCATGTAGTATGCATAAATTGTTCTAAGAGTGTTCTTAAAATTATACTTTAAATTAAAAGTATATACTACTATGAAGAAATTCTGAATGCACAACACCACGATAATCGAAGAAAACTGTCAACATGACCTTGATTTTTGAACGACTTTAACGTGATCTTATTGGTCTTGCTTCACCTTTGGCACGATATTCGCTCGATTGATCGGTTGTTTCTGGATCGTAGGCATAGATCCATGTCTCATTTCCCGTAATAATGCATTCCATGACGTTCTGGTAGTCAGAAAGCATCTCTTTGCACACATTAACACAACCCTCTTTTTAAAAACAATTGAGTGTTTTTGGAACCATTCGAGATTCGACGCATTTGAGACCCAAATGATTTTTCAAAATTGCTTAAATCGATCAAAATGAAATACCAATAGTATTAACAAGGTCTCTAATTATTAACCGACGAGCTTTGAGCACAAGGTTTTTGATTTCTTTGATGTGTTTCTCATCAGTTGATGTCGATGGTCGTCCTGGACGTTCTTGTCTTCGACGCTGCCCCTGCCTTTTTTGAACTGTTTGCACCACTTGTAAACATTTCTTTCCGACAAAGTCAGCTCACCGAAGGCTTTCTGCAACATTCTGAACGTTTCTGCGCAAGAAATTTCATTCCGGAGACAAAATTTAATGCAACTTCTTTGCTCACTAAAATCTGACATTATAAAAATCGCCGAAATTACTTTTTAACCCTTTTAGTGCCGAAGGCCGATATGTCGGCTCCTGCTGCACTGGCGAGAAGTGCTAGAGCCGATATATCGGCCCGCATCTTGTAGCGCTTTCCTATTCGCATTGCGGGAGAACTCTATCACAAAATAATATAGAAAAACTAGTGTGATTGTTTTGTTCTCTATTTCGTCCTTAATACATTGCAATTTGAATTATATAAATATTGCTTTTGTTTGATTTTTATAAGCCTTTTACCAAACCCTAGTAAAACCGTGAAATTCGCCCGGTTATTCTCGCATAGGCACCTCTTTTTCGCACAGCACTAAAAGGGTTAATTTTTACAAAAACGAGCGTCAATTGCAAACTAATGAATATATTGACACGAAATTTGACACATATATCTCTCACAGTGTCACCAACTTAAAAAAAAAAGTTTTGTCAAATCGATAAACCCGCAAAATTTAAATTAAAAATTGGTCTTACTTTGTGATCATAGTAGTACAAAATTAAAATTAATAATTAAAAATAATAAAACAAGATAATTAAAAATTACATGAAATAAATAAATAACATGAATCGCAATCGAAGATAAAGTTAAATTAGATATATGATAATATTATATATAATACATTTAATTTCTATTTTAATAATTTGTAACGGGTGTAATTTGTTACGGCCCGTTAGCAACGCAGGACTTTTCTCTGGTCCTGCTTTATCTATCGTGTGAGGAGGGCCTTGCCTAAGGCTCCGCTGCCGGTGTTGCTCCCACCGGGCTTGGCTGCTCAGAATGTGTGCCAATGCTAGATTGGCACACCCACGGAGGCGGCGGTATTCGGGATAGGGACGCTATAAGGAATTAATAATAAGGAACACGCACCTGCTGTTTGTTAAAAGCTTATTTTTAATATTAAATCAACAAAATAATACAAAATGTAAAAATTATTGCGGGAAGGTCCCTTGCAAGTAAAGCGCAATTAGTATTGCTTCACGCGCAATACTAATTCACGAGGTGCGCACTGCGCATGCGCACCTTCTTCACTTTGCGCGGCTGCATACACACGTGTAGTCTATGGACGTCTAATATAGAGAGAGCAGTTCTCCCTCTATACTGACGTAGTCTATGACTGCTCAAGTGAGAGCGGTTCTCTCACTCGACTATGCAGTCTATGGTTGAGCGAGAGAGCTCGATTCTCTCGCTCAACTGTGCGCTCAATGGTTGTACGGGCGAGAGTGGCTTTCTCTCACTTGTACCGCTAGTCCATGATCGTGCGAGAGAGAGATCGATCTTCTCACTCGCACTCGCACGGCCTATTCGAATGAGAGCTATGCGGTCTCGGGCGTAATCTCTCTTATCGCTGTATATACGAGGGTGGTCTGAAAAGTTTCTGACCTAGCACAGATACAAGACATTTTTTCTTAATTTTTTTTTTTATTTCTCAACAAAGTCTCCTTGAAGTTCTACACGCTTCTCCCAGTGATGCTCCCATCTCTTTAACCCATCCAAATAGTACTCGGTGTTTTTCTCTGCAAAATGACTGTTAACAAAGGTGATTACCTCCTCATTTGACGAAAATCTCTGTCCTCTAGTGTAATTTTCCAATGAGGGAACAAAAAGAAGTCGCTTGGGGCTAGGTCTGGTAAGTAAGGCGGATGGTCAAGCAGCTGAAACCGTAATTCGTGGATTTTCGCCATAGCAACCACTGAGGTGTCAGACGACGCGTTGTCTTGGTGAAACAGGATTTTCTTTTTCTGCAAATTTGGACGTTTTTCCGCAAGTTCTGCCTTCAGCTTGTCAAGTAATGATGCGTAGTATGCTCTTGTACTGGTTTTTCCTTTTTGAAGATAATCGATTAAAATAACTCCATGACTATCCCAAAAAACAGTCGCCATCACTTTCCCAGCCGAAAAAACAGTTTTTGCTTTTTTTGGAGCCGGTGCCCTCTTCGCAGTCCACTGTTTTGACTGTATTTTTGTTTTGGGAGTATAATGGTGTATCCAAGTTTCATCTACAGTAATTAATCAGCGCCAAAACTCGGATTTATTGCGCCTAAGCTGCGCCAATAGAGCGTTGGAAATGTTCATTCGAACACGTTTTTGGTCTAACGTGAGCAAACGCGGCGCCCAACGTGCGGACAGCTTTCTCAAGCCTAAATCTTGATTTTATAAGTAGCAAACACGTTCTTTGGACATGTTCATAACCTCTGCTATCTCTCTTACTTTAATTTGGCGGTCGTATAGCACCATTTGGTGAACTTTGGCGATGTTATCGTCAGTGGTTACAGTTTTTGGACGTCCCGAACATTCATCGTCTCCCAAGCTCTCACGGCCACGTTTGAATTCAGCTGCCCAAAATTTCACTGCGGTAAATGATGGTGCAGAGTCCCCATACACAGAGTTCAACTCATTATTGATTTGCGTAGGCGTATTGCCTTTCAAAAACAAAAATTTAATGACAGCTTGATACTTAATTTTGTCCATTTTCACAACAACACTCACATCGACTCACTCACACGACTGTCAACTAACAACTGCGCATCCGAAATGGCTGAAACTTTGATGATCAACTGTCAACAGATGAACAACGAAATTCGCTAGCTTTTATTGACGAGTGCTGCTATCTTCACGTTGAGGTTGGAAACTTTTCAGACCACCCTCGTATATATATGCCTGACGCGATCGCACACGCGTCAGGAAAACTAAATATAATTAATCGCGACCTAAGCTATTAGACGAAGTGGCCACTTACTTTTGCTACTGAAGGAGTCGTCCTCTCAGTAACTGCGGCGGAGACTCGGCGGAAAACTCCTCGGAAAAATCGCGTATTATCTTAGAAAAATCACAGCACGTGCGGCACGTCGAACCAGCGGAACGAGAAGAAGGCTTGAGGGGAGGGCTCCTCCTTTCCCTCTCGCCTATCAGTTTTCCCGCGTAACGCTATCGATTCTTTATCGATAGCGCCGCGTATCGGTACGCCGCGGATTCTCGCGCCTTTTCCCGCGTCACGCCATCGATCGCTTGATCGATGGCGCCGCGTACAGTCGCGCCGCGAACTCTATCTCGCACTGCATGGCAGATGACCTAATCTCGATAAGCCACCTGTCACAAATTATAATACTAATATGAACAAGAAATTATTCATAATTATAAAACACTACTTTAAATTATATTCTTATATTTTAACTACTATTGTTCAATTATATTTTTGATATGGTTTATATTTTAAAATATAATGTATTTTTGTAAAATTAAAATTTGATATGAAAAAAATTAATTGAAATTTATTCTATTAAAATGCGCAAAATATCGGGAAGACGTTAAATTGTTGTAGGTTCAATAATTGGCATAAATTAGTTAAACGAATTTGAATTTTAAAAGAAAGGTAAAGGAAAAAATGCATCTATGTATCCTTAGTCCTTCTCTATGCTTGTTGTTTAGGCTGTGTAGTACACATGTGTGCATCTATTTTTAGCCTGCGAAGAGGGAGTAAGTATAACCCGCCTTCGTAAGACTTTTCGTACGAAGAGGCATAAAAGAAAAACGGAAAAATTTTTTGATTTCTGCTTGAGGACGTAACATTCGAAAGAAAACTTCAATACAAAATATTGAATCTTTAATAGCAGTTTTTTTATTTCAGCTCTTAAACCGAAATCCACCAATACAAACCCTCATAAAATAAAATTCGAGTTAAGAGTCTCTGGTCGGTTTTCAAATATTTGACCTTGATTTGATTTACTGAAGGCCGCCATCGCAAAATTTAAAATATCATTCCTGATGTAAAATTTCTTGCTCTATCCGATTGCGAGAACAAAACTGAAGGTTCTTATTGAAAAAAAAGGAACTTAACCTTCAAATGATCTTGAATATTGACTTTAAGGTCAAATACATTACTACCAAAAGGTGACTCCTTTTGTCCTGAGCAATTTTCATCTAAACCATTTTTCGTAGGTCAAGTATTTTAGAAGATATTTGGGTCCATTGATTAAAATGGGTTACCCTGTTTGAAAATTAAAAGTATTTAATCTTATTATTGTATCCTTAAGTGCATGAATTATATAACCTAAAAAACATTAAATAGTGGTGATAAATTGTGTATTAAAAGAGTGTATGTACGTATTCAGTACGTCACGTAGTCAGTTTCTAGTTTTCTAACTTCTTTTTTTGTTTGTAAATTATCTCGCGCTTTCGATATAGAAAAAGCTTACAAAATGTGTGGAAGAAAATATTTTTGATGCAACATTTATATTGCCAATATCATAGAAACTAGGTTTATTGATAATTAGAGAATTTTTAGAATGCTTCATTCAGATTCCGAATTCTCGATGATGGTAATATTATGGCAACAAACTAACGTCAGAATCTTATATAGTGACCTCAAAAACATAACGATTAGCCATAGACAATGTTGAAGATTTCGAACAAACATGAACGAAAAGTTAAAAGAAGCGTACAATGCATACAAAAAAACAGTGTAAAAAAATTGCAAAAATCTCAAACTTTAAAGCCTTGGCGCTCAAAAATATTGAAAAGGTAGTGTTTGAGTTAGGTCAATCTTTACTGTGGATACCACGAGAAACACTTTCTGACTATTTAGGTCAGTCTTCTCACTGAACACCTGATCAGCTTCCTTTGTAAGTATAAAAGTTATGGATAATAATACTCGATTTTATCTTATTATATACATTTAATAATCCTTAGAAACAAAAATAAAGCTTGAAAATTATAGTGTTTTTAAATAATTGTAATGTTTCTTTACATGAATTTTGTTCACATTGAATGATTGCAAATGGTATTTTGTTATTATTGTAATATATTGTTATAGTACTACAATAATTAGTTATGTATCTCATGTAAGAACTACTTTCATTATATTTTATTAAAGAAAATTATAATTACAAAAAAAAAATCAAAATAGAATAAAATATAATGTATGTATTTAAAGTCTTTGTTACATCTATATTAATTTTTCTACTTGCTATATGATAATATTGTTAGATTGCATGAAAATTATTTTGTTTTTAATAACAATAACTGATTATATAAAAATTATTGCCTTCTTAGAGTAAAAAAAATTTTTTTTTTGAAAAATCGAACTAAATTTTAATATTTTATTTTATACATAGCATTGGTTTTTAAGAAATATAAAAAATTTTTAAACTTTTATATAAAAATAATACACATGAAAAATTGTTAACATATAACTGATCCTAAAAACATTATTTAGTAATAAATAACTTTATTAATTTTATACAAGAAATGCAAAGCTTTATGAAATAATCAAAAAAATAATTTTCAAAATTTTCTAAAATTTTTTACACGATAAATGCCAAAAAATTAACCAAATCATTAAAACCACATAGTATTTTGCAATTTATACACTGAACGTATGTTTTGGATACATTTAGTACAACTTTTAAAATTCTAATTTAGATACAGTTATTAAATATGACAATTTTAAAAATTTTAGATTATTACTGACAAAAATTAAAACTGTAAATAAACTTTGTCATTGTTAAAATAATATCTGCGTTCATTTGTTAAGAAGTAAAGTAATAAATTTAATATTCATATTATTTTAAATTTACTTTTAAAAAAAAATTTTCATGTTTCTTTTAAACTATGTTGAACACAAAATTTAAACAAACTTTAAAAAATCAAAACAAATTGAAATAATTTTTAAGAATTCAATGTAAAAAATAAATAAATTACAACTGCTTTATTGAAATTTATATTTGAAATATTTAGTACACTAAAAATTAAAAATAAAATAAGTTCGAAATGTAATAAAATCAACTTTGATATTTTAACAATAAAGTAATAGATAACAATATTCAATTTTGATATCGAATGGCTCAATTATTAATTTAATTACAATAATTTAATATTTAAATTAATTCTTTAAATAACTTCAAATAAAAAATAAGTAAAAACAAATTTTCATAACCATTCAAATGCTTTTTTGCACAACTTAATTATTTTGTTATGCAATTAATAAGCTTTTTAATTAATTAATAGACTAATTAAGAAAGTCAATGTATTTGATTATCAATTTGTAAATTAACATATTTAGTCATTATTTATTGAACTATTCTAGAAGCATAGATTAAGTTCATTACATGTTGAAATAAATTAGATTTATTGTTTTTAAAATTTGTTAATGAATAACATTGGATAATTTTATAAATAAACTAAATATAACAAAACAAAATAAATAAGTGAAATATTGTACCAAAATAAATAAAAACTTCAACATTTAATAACCCAGAAATAAATATTAGAAAAATGATATAGATTAATATAAAAAAATATTAATAAAAAATAAATACTTTAATAATAAAATTATTACAAATATCTTATAAATATCCTTATTACAATATTAACATATAAATAAGTTGAATCAAATGTTTTTAAAACTCAAAATTTAAGATTCCCTGTAATTTTTTAAAAAGATTTTGTACAACTCATAAAATATTACTTTATAAAAATTTTAAATTTACCTATATTTAAAATGATTTCTTTCCATTTTTCTGGCAAAGTTTGGTCGGGAATTACTTCTCGATAGCCTAACGTGTATTCCATTGCAAAAAATATTTAAAAAATTAAATTCAACTTCAAAAGCACTATTCATTAATTTACTACAAAGCTATTCGAAGTCAAATGTTCTACTGTACACAAGAAATATAGTTCCGTAAACTATGACCAACTAGATTACCAACTTGCTCACAACCTACAAAATTAGGATTTTAACTAAACAAAATTTTATAAAAAAGGCATAATTAGCTCAGCCTAAAAATATTAAATAAATCTACTCACCATTTTAATTTTTTAAATAATGAACATGTTGAAGGTTAAAATTAGGATTACTTGTTAAATATTTAATATTTCAAACTAAAAAAAAAAATACTAATAAATTACTCACAACGTAGATAAATTGATAAGATATTAAATGAACTGAAAAATTATCAATTATTTTATAAAAAAGTGAATTTTATAAATTGGCAAATATTATGACTTCTATGACCTTATGCGCATGCGCAGTCTTGGAACTTGCGAGAAAATTGCAAAATTTGAATTCTATAAATATAATAATTGATTAATAATTTACTTATATTTAAATAAACAGCAGAGAATATTAAAAATTATAAATACGATTAATTTTAATGTAATAATTTTAATCTAAGAACATTGTTTTTTGCTAATAAAACACTAAAACTGTAAATCTACAATAAAAAAATTAATTTACATCTTTCGTAATTTGTTAAGTAAACCCACTGTATGTAGAGAAATCATTCTTATTAATAGCGGACTTATTGTTATCTAAATAACTCAGGCAAAAAACGACTGAGCTGATGGTAATTAATGACTCTAAATGAATAACTGAAATGATATATGTCACGTCGTGCTATGACGCGACGCTGTATTTTTCTTTTTCATTTTTGTTTTTCTACCACCCGCTGCGACGCCACACCGCGAGCTCGGACGATACCATCTGTGTATCTTTTACCTTCTTTTCTTCCTTCTTTTTTTTTATTTTCTTCTCTTTTTTCTTTTATTTTTACCTTTTTTTATTTCCTTCCTTTTTTCCCTATGACAAGCGCTACCGCTATAACATCAAGGCACGGAAGCACTGATGCGAAACGAGCATCAGAGTATACGTGCATGAATGAGGCATGCTTGCATGACTAAAAACACTTGCGTCCTACTTTCGGACCATCCCTTTTTTGATAAGGAACAAAGGTGCACGTCTAGTTTTTGGCTTATAAATATAAGGGGGTTGGACGATGCACCAGGAGGACCAGTCTTTTTCCAAAAACGTTCTCGTGCGCGGAGACTCTGCCGGTTTGCTATACAGTCAGCAGTCTTTTCCTAAAATATTCTTGCAAGCGGAAACTCTGCCAGTTTTATTATACACTAACGCGAATCAATGAGTATGAAGTACGAAGTATGAGAGTGAGTCTGACAAACGCAGAAATTGTAACTGGATGGAGCCACCCGCCAGTTCAAAATATAATACATAAAAACACATTTTTTTACGAAATTTTTGGAGATCAACCATTTAAATTTTGTCCTTGTTCCCGCCAAGTAGCAGCCGAGCCAGCCAGCTAGCCAGCCTCCAGCCAGCGACATCCGTGCACTCAAAACAAAGTAAGAACAGTTTTCTCTCTCTTTCCATCTCTCTTCCTCTCGTCTGAACTGCATTACTCATGCGATATGCCTCTCTCTCTCGTTCTCATAGGATGCACGTAAGCAAATCAGGCATACATATATATATATATATATATATATATATATATATATATATATATATATATATATATATATATATATATATATATATATATATATATATATATATATATATATATATATATATATCGCTCTCTTTCTCGTTAGAACGCTCGCTAACTCCAGTTATCTGTCTCTCTCTTTCTACCTGCGCTAGTATCTATATTTATTGCCTCCCGTTCTCGGCAGCTACGGTTGACCGAAATACGGAATTTAAACCTTTTTTTTTTATTTTTAATATTCAATTTAAAACTTAGGGAAATAAATTTTTTTTTGTCGTTGCGTCATCCCCTAGGATGTAACATATAGGCGTTTATATAATTACAGCGGAGAAGATGGTCGTCACGACGTGGAGACGTGGTCTTGTGACGTCAGAACCCGCGAGAATATTAATACTATACGTATTTTTAACGTATGCGAATTAGAAAAATACTTTTAATAGTTTATAGAATAAGAGAAGAACTTCAATTAAAATATTCATTAATATTAAGAGAAATTATTTCCAAAAAAAATTGGCATATTGTAAACAGACTTCGTTTCAATATTCGAAACCTCTATAGATTGTAAATTAAACACTTTATATATTTATATTGGGAGTACAAATTAGTTCGGTCCGTTTTCAAAAGTTAACTCTGGCTATTATGAATATTTAATAGTAACAGCTGAAGTCGGTAGTTTCAGCGAGGTTGGACATCTGTCAATAATATTTAGTTTATATCGCTTTGAGTTTCATAAAAAAAATCTTGTTTTCAACTGTGTTAAATATGTCCAATTTTGTATTAACCAAGCAGCATTTGTGAGAGGTTTTAGTTTTCTGTTTTAATTGGAAGAAAAGTGCAGCTGAAGCGCATCGAATGCTTGTGGAAGTTTATGGTGACAATGCTCGAATTAATAAATTTTGTAGGCAATGATTTCGACGTTTTAAGAATAGAGATTTCAGCGTTGAAGACAAGCCTCGCTCTGGACAGCTAAAAAAATTCGAAGACAAAAAGTTGGAGGCATTACTCGATGAAGATCCGAGTCAAACGCAAGAAGAGCTTGCCGAATCATTGAAAGTGACTCAACAAGCAGTTTCTGTACGATTGAAATCCATGGGAATCATTCAAAAGCAAGGCAATTAGGTGAACTGAATTATAAACAGGCAATTATAAACTGAAACCGAGAGACATTGACAGGGGATTTTTCTGTTGCGAGCAGCTGATTCAAAGACAACAAAGAAATGATTTTTTTTACATAGAATTATTACTCTTTTACATAGAATTTTTTACGTCTTAATATGATATTTGAATTTTAATTAATGTTTGTACACAAATAAATTATTCATCATTTGAATAAATTCGAAGATGTTACGAATAAGAGAACATAAAAAGAGTAGAATTAAAGCTCGTGGTGGAGTGGGGAGAAACAAGCGACAGAAGCAAAAAGATGCTTTAGACATCATAGATGATAGCAACATCCTTTATGGACCTGGCATCGATGATACAGTGTGAGGTAAGCCGATAAAACTCGCTTATGGACGTTTTATTCCAAATTTTTTAGTGTTCAAAACTTTAAACTAGCGTTTTTCCCACAACTCACGTTTTCAAAGTCGGTGCCCCTCATAACTTCAAAACTACTGCACCGATCCTTTTGAAATTTTGAACGCTATTTCTAATAATTCTGTACATAATTCACGTGGTAACGCTAAATAGCTTTTTTCAAATTTGTTAATATTTTTTATTTTACAATAACAAATTAGCCGATTTTATTCGCAAAAATCGCGTTTTTCACTTCAAAGTATTCCCAAAAAGTGAAAAATTCAAATTTCGAAAAATCCTTCCAGCGTTACCTGGGAAAAGTGATTATCTAACGAAAGAACTATGGTTTCTTGATTTCAGATGATCCAGCACCGAGTTTTGAGAGGTACCGCAATTCTATTTTTTTCCGAGACGCTTCCGAATAATTGCTGCCATTGCCGTATTTTTCAATATTTCTTTATGAAAATTTGACAAAACATTCTTCGAATGTTACACTTTAATGTACCATTGGTTTTAATAAATAGATTTTTACTGTGTCGTTAAAAAAAATTCACAAATATGTGACTTTTTTTTCACGAATTAACGTTACCGCCCCCCCCCCCTTAAAGGTACCCAACGTAAACCCAAACTAAGACTGAATGTTTACGAGTCAGACCTGGACGCACTTATGCGTTTTTCCGGCCCAGGACTGTAATATTTTGTGCTAAATTTTTTTAAGATTCAAAAAAAATATTTGATATGCATGGAAAGGTATACTATGTATAATATATATGTATAATATACTTGTATATAAGAGTTTCTTGGGTCTCTGATTACGATTCTGGGGTGAAAATTGTAAAATCAAAACTGATTGATCCTCAAAATATAAAAAATTTTGAGTATTCCAAATGATAAAAGTATTCGCTCTTAACATTACCCAAGATCAATGACGTGGATGTGGCGACTTTTGGATCCCATGTGTTTATGTGTAGCGTATATCGAGTATGTGTGTGCGTGTGTGTATATGTGTGTGCGTGTGTGTATATGTGAGTAGGTGTATATATGGGTGTATGTGTATATATGGGTGTATGTGTATGTGTGCGCAAAATTGAGCGGAACAAACAGCAATATTTAGTTCGTCATTTTGAATTTTAAAAATTTAACTATATGTATGTATGTAATAATTATAATTATTAATAATTATTATTAATATTTTTTCAAATTATTTGTTTCGAAAAATGTGTTTTTCAATAATTTATTTTCTGACGCTTATATGCGTCATTCCCTCTAAAAGTTAAAATGAAAATTAGATAAGGTGTTTTTTCATTACTGTTGATTATTTTATTGTTATTATCATTACTAAACCACAAAAAACCACACCTTACAAAAGAATGAATAAATCAAATTATAAGTTAATACGATTCCATTAACACGTACTTGCAGTTATTTTTTAATATAATATAATCACATGAAAATCTATCAAAGATTTAGAACAATCGCAATGAAATCGAAACGTCACATACCGAAATCGATAAAGTAAATCTATTTCAAAACGTAAAAGAGAGGCAATTAAGTTTTTACCTTTTTAATGATTATCAAAAATCGATTTTGATTTAAAATTAGAGAGAAAGAGAGTGGATGGTACCTTTATTACTGAGAGAAGTAAATATTCATTTCATGCTTATACCATTGGCAGAATTCCAAAATGCGGTTTCTCAGGCTCGTAAAGAGACTACAGAAAGACGACACTGATGAACGAAAAAAAGCGAGAGAAAAAAAAGGGAGAGGCTGAGAGAGACAAGACAGAAGAAATCATTGCCGTAAACATAAGACTTATTCAGGGCGGCCTATCTCTACTAATTAGCCTTCAAAATTGGAAACCCAGCACATCGTGCGAGAGCGTAGGCACTTACACTTCTTGTCGACGACTTTGAACGGTTATTGTGACACAAGTGTTAAAATACAAGTGTTGTGTTCAATTTATTTAAAAATCCTTCGAAGCACATTACATTAATAATAATTGGAAATTCAAAAAATTAGAAGTTTAACATTGAATATTTCTTTTATCAACATAATTGTGTAAATTATATTAAAATTATTATATTTATAATTATAAAATAATTAAAGAAACTTTAATCTATTTATTTTATTAAAATCAATTAATTCTTTAAAATGAATAAAATAAAATTAAAAAAAATATTGTGTAACGTCGGTACATGACCTCCGTTTTTTTTGTCAGTCGATAAGTTTCTTCCCTGCCTTGTCTAGCACAATAAAGCCCCCTCTCTACTACCTACTCGACGCACTCTCCACTAACATACTTAACCCAAGCTAAGCCGAGAGTTGAATGCGCGAATGACCTATAAAAAAATAGCCGCTCTCGCTAAACGCAAGTTGATTACAATACAATTTTTACAAACAAAACTATGTAACATTGAATTATATTGTCTATCGCGCAATCGCACACAAATAAACATAAAATCATGCATACACAGCTGAAAACAATGTTCTTCTTTCTAAGTAGATCACTAAGTCAGTCAATACAAATTTTATTGACATTCAATTTTTGCAAGGTAGTTCTTTTTTTTTTAGTAAGCATCTATAGCGTATTTTGGAACATCACGCAATAACCTGGAATGTCCTGAATTCCTCTTGTAATACACTCCTAATAATTTATAAAATAAATAATTAATTAATTAAATAAAAAAAAATAATATATATTAAAATAAATAACTAATTTAAATTAATAAGCCTATGACCAGCTGTTACACGCACCTATTATTTCCTCTAGTTTAAATTCTTATGAGTAAAGACAACAATGAAGCACACAACTACGAAGCATCTACAAATATTACGAGGCAAAATTATTAAGGAACAAAGTATCCAGAGTCGCACATACATACACTTAAGTCAAGAAGAAAATATCGAGGACAACAGTGGACTGCAGAGAGAAAGAGAGAGAGAGAGAGAGAGAGAGACAGAGACAGAGAGAGAGAGAGAGAGATAGAGAGAGAGGATTTGTCGCGTATCACTAGTTTTTTAAATAAAAAGTGAGTTCGAATTTAAGGGGCTATACCAGTGTGAAACTTTCAAAAAATCAACTTATTTTTTTTTGTCTTATTCGACACTTTATACTTTTAAGAATATCCTGAGAAACTTTTAAGGCCGTATCTCTAATACTTTTCGAATGGCAGCTTTCTAAAGAGCAACTGCTTGTAGGTATAAGCTGCCCGATCTACCTTTTAAACGCGTTTTTCTCGAAATAACTTTTTCAAATTTGCTGCCATCATAACTCAAAGAGCAATTATCCGATTGACTTCAAATTTAAACTGAATATTCTTCAATATATTTACTCTACAATAACGCAGGATTTTTTTGATTGGATCAAAATTGACGATTTGGCATTAAAAAAAGCGACCATATTTTTGACCAAAAAAAAAAAACTTTTTTTTGATAACTACGCCATTTTGTTAAATTTTGATATTTTTTGAAAATTCTGCGACATTGTATAGGAAATACCTTCTAGTTTAACGACTTTTTTTTTGGTTTCAGCTACTTATTTGGCCGGAATCGTGGCAGCAGTGGAGGAACTTTTTTTTGGCGCTTCCGAAGACAGCGCATAAATCGCTCATTTTTCAATATTTTTTGATAAAATTATGGAATATACTTTAAATATAGCTTGATATTCTCTTATATTTGTAAAATATTTTGTGAAGTATTTTTCTTTTAAAAAATTCCCGAAAATCATCCAAATTTTCAGCGTTCACACTGGTATAGCCCCTTAAATTTTTTAAAATCTTTAGAGAGAGAGAGAGAGAGAGAGAGAGAGAGGGGATTTGTCGCGCACCACTACATTCTTAAAAAAAAGTGTGTTCGGATTTAAATGTTTTACAATCTTTTCTTTATCTTAAAATCCTCCAACAGAATTATTAGCCGAAACGTGGCCGACTATTCTGTTATCCACTATCATTTTTAGTAGGACCTTATCCAGAGTAGGGCTCGAGGCTGATTCCAATTTCGGAACCAAGCCTCCTGCATCTGCTCAATCCTGAAAACACACACCTCTCCCAAACTAACGTTTACAAACTATATCCTCCGCCGCCCCGAGCCCATAAACTTCAATGTTTAGGCTCAAAAACGGCAAAATGGCAGTGTAGCAAAACCACAGCTAAAAGAGTAACACCCGACGTTGCATAATAAAATTTTTGGAGGCCCCGAAGGAATTTTGAAAAAAAAGGAAAAAGAAATTAATTTTTTTTCTTTAAAATCTTTAGAGAAAACTGCAAGTTTGTAAGTTTTTCCTTTTCATTTTTACTTTTCTCTCTATGTTTGAACGATATTGTTACGTGCAGAGCAACAGGCACTTGACGAAATTTTAATTATTTATTTTATTGCGGGACCCGCCAACCCCTCCCGTACGGGCCCGCCCGCACATCGCGAACCGAAGGGATCCCTACTGCCACAGATTACGGAAATGATCGCCTCTGCCCCATTCTTTACTGGAAATCAGACGCGAAAAGAAAGGGTAAGTTAAACTATTAAATATTCATTGTAATTATAAGTGAAATCCTACCTGAAACCTTGGGTGTCCTGGAGCTTCGAAAGTACTCTAAGGATCTCCGTGAGATGAGGAATTGGGGCTCAAAATCAGTTACCAACAATAATTATCCTTTTTAACCGTCTATATTAGATCTACACACTGACACCTTTATTTATAAATGTCACGTTTGTATCACACACTGTCACAGCACGGCACACGGCAGAAACCTGGACGATAAAGAGAGAAAATAAAAGAAAAATAAACTATTCAAAATATTAAAATATTAAAATAATAAACTGTTTAAAATATTGTATTAAAATATTAAAAGTCAAGAAAAGATAATGACAGTACAACGGAAATTAAATTACTGACTATTCTCTTGGTCACTCACCAGGACTCAAGCACCCTCGCGGCCCGTTGTTACTCATATTTAAAGACGTTCAAGCGAAGGCATCGTGAAGATTTTTGCTTATTCGGCATCGGCATGAGTCTCTTTGGACTTCTAAGCCTTCCCCGCGCCTCCTAAATAAAATGCAACTTCTAGATTTTTTTATTGGTCTAAGTGTGTGTATCGGGAAGAGTTGGGCAACTCGACTGTCTATACGTGTGTTAGTAAAATGTTATTAAGTTTATTCTTCATGCCTCCTGGGTTTTTTCTACAGGAGTCAATTTGTAGCGTGAGTGCAAGCATCACACCTTGTATACCAACACACTGTCTTTCAGAGGCATTTCATGCGCTCAGCATTCTCACACATTGGACATTTATATGTTGCATTTATTGTAGCTCATTGGTCTACTTAATTTTAATTTTTAAATTCTTTTTAATAAGTTTTTAAATTCTTTTTTATAATTTATTTTAATTATTTTAATTTTTACGTCACGTAACATCCTCCCCCCCTTAAAAATGTTTACCATCCCGGTAAACAGCGGACGTGCTGCGTGGTGTATGCGTTTACAACAGATTCTATATATTACGGTTTATTAATATTAAATAGTTGTCGACTGTTATTAGCTTTATATTATTGTGTTAGTTTCATATTATAGAAGTTGATTAGTCTGCTTAACAATTTTAGGGTTATAGGCAGCCTAAATATTATTTTATAGCCTTTATGACGACCCATAGAAAAGGAAAAGAAAAAAAGAAAAAAAAGATTTAACTATTTAGATTGCCTTTACATAAAAAGGTTCTTAACCTAATTTGTTAGTATTGAGTGTGTTTTTTTTTTTTTTGTTAGTACTAATTAACAATCCATAGGGAAACAATCCAAGCTGGTTCACTTACTAATATAATGAAAATTTACTATGAATGGTTGTGAAATTGAACCGTTTGGATTGCTTTTACAATTTTTTTTTTTTATTCTAATATGTTGCCTAAGTGTTAGTTTGGTTATACGAATTAATTCTATACTGTATGTATTAATCTTATAGATATATTTTTTATTCTTCTTTTATCTTGAGTAATAAAACTGAAACTGTGTTCTGGTAGACGTCAACGTTTTTTCTGGTGTCAATAGTCTGCTTAATTGCGTGTTTGTTTTCACAAATGGTCTTTGATTCGAATTCTTGTGTGGTCTTAGGGACTCGATTAATAGTCTTTTCGGGTCCCACAATAGGGTCTTTGCTGGGTCTTGGCTTATTATATTCAAGCTTTTTGATTACACTTCTTATATTCTCCGGGTTTCCTTTGTGGTCTCTCATTTGACACGGTATATCGCATGTAACTAGATGGTCCTCAAATGTTTTACAGTCTACCCAGAGCATTTATTTAGAGTGCAGTGTCTTTGCATATTCTTGGTTTTTCTCCTGGTCTGCCTTTGACATCTTCGGGGAATCGGCGAAAATGGCACGGTACGTTCTTTTGCTTTCTTTCAAGGCCTTAAGAGCATCCTTAGTGTTAATAAACTGAATGTATCCGCAAGTGCGTTGTCTCTCAATATTTCGGATGATCTTAATGAAATCTTATGGTCCAAATATTCGAAAATCCTTAAAAAGTTCTTCTTCAGTTATATTCCAAGATAATTGGCAGAATAGTCTAGTTCCAGAGGGTCTGGTGGGTATGGTTCTTGATTTTGCCTTGTTCCGTAATTTACGTAGCTCTCTAGTTTTGTCTTCTTCGTTGAAATACCTTATTTTTAGTATCCCGGCTAGATCCGCATTTCCATTTAATCATATATTTACGCTTCTTATTGATCCCTTTTCTTCGGCTCTTCCTACAGCGGCTGATAGGGAGGTAGAGCGAGGGTTATAAAATACTAAGCTACCTTCACCTTCTGGGTTTTTGGTCACGTTGATTCGGCATCGGCTAGCCATGGTCTTTTCGGTTTAAGTTTTGTGGAAGTTAAGGTTGAGGATTAGGTTTTATACACGTCGGGTTCGGAATAAGCTGGGATTTCTTAGTAGGACATAGTTCTAATCGTGGTCTTACGGAAATGTGTTCCGTTGGGTCTTTGTTCCTTCTCGTGGGACGGTTGTATGATTTAAGATTAAGGATTAGTCAGTGTCTAGGATTTGAATAGATAGTGTTTGTGGATAGGACAGGGGTTGTGGAGGAATTTATGGTTGATTTATCCATCTTTTCGGAACTTAGGCCTGTTCCAGTATCTGCAGCATGCAGGATTGGTCTTTGATTGTTGATTGATTTTGTAATCCAATTGGGCTCAGTAATGTTTCCTGCATACGATATGCAAAGGTTGTGTTAGAGATTATTTTGACTTCGCGTTTGGTCTGATATTGATGTTGCAGCATTCTTCTAGTATGACACTTCCAGGCAGTGAAGATGAGCCCTACGGTGATTAAGATTCGACCCAAAGCTCCGCCGTATATTAGGTAATGCGTGTTGGAGATGCTTCTCTGATGATTTCCTATTTGTTTTAGGCGACGAGTAACTTTCTGTATCGATGCTTCGCGGTTTTTCCATCCTTTAACGTCTGGTGCAGGGGCGTTTCAGATCCCTGTTTCTGGAGCGCTGATCATTTCTTGATGATAGTTTAACAAGTCAGGAGATATTGCCTTTACATTGAGTGTTATCTCTGGTTTATATATGTATTGAAGATCGTTGCGTTGGTTTCCTTTACTTATGAGGAGATGTTCGTCGGTCTTGCCTACACAGCCGGGTGCCATACGTAAAGTTCCTGTCTTCTGGAGGTGTATAGTTTGGTCAGGTTGTCGGGGACAGATTAGACGTAAAATTTCTTTTTGTCCTAAGGAATAAAGCCAGGATCCATCCATCTTTAGGTAACTCCATTGAGTGACATTGGTAGGAGTTATGGTTAAATCGTAGGTTTTCAACACCTGTACTTTGGGTCTCAGCAACATTGATACCTCGCAATCTTCTTGAATAGTGGTTGCAGTAAAGGGTCCGTTGGTTGAACATATGTAGGCATAATGTGTATGTTGGCAATTCTGAAAGTCCTCATAGTTCATTTTCATGTACTGCCTTTGGTCCGTTCCAATGATTAGGTATTTGTAGCTTGGCTTTGTATATCCTGTTCCTATCCAATTATTGTTTATTGTTTGCGATACAGCTAATGGATGTAGTCTATAGAGGTTGTAAGGTACTTTTTCTACTAATGGAAGATGCATTGTAATTAGTAACCTCCCATTGTTATACACTGCGTCTTCTTGTGCAATTTTCGCGACTTATTATGCTCTTAAGTGTTGAACTGGTATTGGAAACTCTAATGCTCCACTTGCTTTTTCTATGTCGTTCGTCAAGTGTTTTAGTATATCTTTATTTAAGAAAGGAGGTTCCACCTTGCGTTCCTTTAGTCCCTGTATAATTTGTAGCATCCGTCGATTACTTTCGATTAGATGTTGCATTGCGACGTCTATCTTACGAGCATAGGTAGTTAAAGTAATAAGATATCGCAATTCATTTTCTCCACTGACTATGAATTTGAATTTCCGGTCCATGTCTTTTTCCATTTGGTTTATTACCTCAGCGTGGGCCTTCTTGATATTGTATAAATCATCTAGAAACTTGGCTATAATGTGTTCTCTTTCATTTACTAGGTACGCTAACTACTTTTGGCCTATGAATAACTGTTGGTATTTATCTTGTCGACGTTTTCTGCCGAGACTAATCCGAATAGGCTGTTACTGAGGCTTCCAATGAATCCTAAGGGCACCATCCTAATGTACCTCATGCTTCTTGGAACTTTTATAAGGTGTTCCACGGATTGTTCCATATCATAGAGCGTAGTTCTTATCTCTGCTTGTATTTGAGTTAGGGTGTTTTGTCTTGCTTCCACTGAGTCTGTCCCGAGCACAACCTCACAGGTATTCATTTCCATGAGTGCGGTGCAGTAAGCGAATAGGGTTTGGTAACTATTAATCGACCCGTGAGTTTCTAGAAAATCTTTTATGTTCACATAAACTGTTATCTGCCAATCAGCCTTTTTTAATCGTACTACTTCAATACGCTCATAGCACATTCCTGGGTTTTCTTTTGTAACGTCGGGTGTTACTCTTTTAGCTATGGTTAAGCCACACTGCT
Organism: Chalcis sispes; assembly: GCA_949987625.1. NCBI lineage: Eukaryota > Metazoa > Arthropoda > Insecta > Hymenoptera > Chalcididae > Chalcis > Chalcis sispes. The sequence continues at coordinate 23,179,528 of OX465098.1, read as the reverse complement.
ATTTTGCCGTTTTTGAGCCTAAACGTTGAAGTTTATGGGCTCGGTGAGGCGGAGGATATAGTTTTTAAACGTTTGTTTGGGAGAGGTGGGTGTTTCCAGGATTGAGCAGATGCAGGAGGCTCGGTTTCTGAAATTGGAATCAGCCTCGAGCCCTGCTCTGTATCAGGTCCTACTAAGATAATAGTGGATAGCAGAATAGTCGGCCGCGTTTCGGCCAATAATTCTGTTGGAGGATTTTAAGATAAAGAAAAGATTGTAAAACATTTAAATCCGAACACACTTTTTTTTAAGAATGTAGTGGTGCGCGACAAATCCCCTCTCTCTCTCTCTCTCTCTCTCTCTCTCTCTCATAATAAGACTAATAGCAGACGAACGGACGGAGAATGCGAAAACTAATTACTATAACAACAGCCTGTTCGATGCCCTCGCAAACAATAATACGTGGAAGGAATTACGTAGCCTCGGATTTTTACCTGGGCATGAAGTGGATTTGAATGGCATTACACCTGACGAATTAAACCAACACTTTGTGGGTGTATCGGCATCCCCGTGTGGCGATGATGTGACAATGCGTGAGAGGAATATTAATAATGCAACGACAAAAGGCTTTGCCTTCAATCAAATTAACCTGAACGATGTAATTCTCGCAATTTCTCACTTTTCATCGCAGGCTCGGAGAGCTGATTCCACAGTCAGCTGTAATCGAATCTCTGCTAATAATAGGACAATTCCTTGTGCGGCTGTTCAATTGCTCTTTTGCGAAAGGTATTTTGCCGGTGATTTGGAAAAGAGCACAAATTATTCCATTAGAAAAATGCAAATACCCTTCTTCAGCATCGGACTTTAGACCGATTGCGATCTTGTGCTTTCTTTCAAAGGTTCTGGAGAAGTTAGCATATGAATAGTTGCAGGAGCATCTGACAACTTTTTGCATTCTCGACCCTCTTCAGACAGGTTTCAGACTATTTCATTCTACCCAAACAGCCGTACTGAAACTCACTGACGATATCAGACTAGGTATCGACAAAAAAATGGTGACGTCACTTCTTCTATTCGACTTCAGCAAGGCTTTTGACACAATATTACCGACACGACTACTTGTAAAATTGCAGTCCATGGGGATTTCCAGGGCAGCTCTCAAGTGGTTTAATTCTTATTTATTAGATAGATGGCAAGCAGTTAGCACTACCTCAGCTGGCAACTCCGACTGGCTGAGTACAAATCTTAGTGTGCCACAGGTATCTGTCTTGGGACCCCTTTTGTTCTGCTTATACATTAACGACTTACGTGACGCACTTGACACTAGAAGCATTCAGCATATATTGTATGCAGATGACCTTCAAATATATATTCAAACTTCTATAGACTGTCTTGATGGGGGGATATCGGAGCTTCGGCGGGCAGCCAAAACAGTTTCGGATTGGGCCGTGGATGCCGCTTTAAGACTCAATACAAGTAAAACTAAGGCTATTTATTTTGGTTGCCAAAGATTCGTTAACGAACTTCGTGAAAAACTAATCTTTATTGATCTTGGAGATAGCGTCTGCATCCCCTTTTTCGACACTGTAACCAGCCTTAGGATGATTTTAGACTCAAGATTATCATGGAAACCACATGTTGATAATTTAACAAAAAAATCAAATCGAGTGTTATATAATCTTTGTTTCATTTGGAAATATACCTTCCAAGAGCTGCGTAAGATGCTTGCTGAGGCGCTGCTATTTCCTTACCTGGACTACTGTTCGGTGGTCTTGCTAGATGCTTCTCAAGAACAACGTAATCGACTGCAAGCTTAACAAAATTTCTGTGTTCGATACGTGAAGGGTCTAAGGGGGGACGACCATATTTCTCTTCATCGGAACTCTCTGGGTTGGCTGCGTACTGATACGAAGAGACACTATTTTATGGCTGTACTTATGTACTAGTTATTTATGCACCTTAGGCGAGCCTCACGTCATTACAGCTTGAGGCAAAATATGTTGTGGATGGATAGTAGAGCCGCAGTCGTGAGCGCAGCGAGCGACTAAGGTGCCTCTATCCATCCACAAAATATGAGCCGAAAGCTTTAGTGACGCGAAGTTCACTCATGGTGCTTAAAAAATTTTTCAGTCTTGTAACCTGTACGAAGACTCTTACTTAGTTAACAGAATAATTAATTATATTTTGTTGCATATCAATAAAATGCAATTTCGAACCCATAATGACAGTTCGTAAACTAGAGATATCGTCTGCTAACGCATGCGCATTTTGTACACACACGCGTACATGTACATGTAGTGTCAAAAAATGACAGACAACATAATGTAAATATAAATATAAATTATGAAATTAACATAATTTATAAATTATTAAATATAAATTATGACCTTGGCTTTTAGTTTTTTACCTTTACTATCGTATCAAGTTTCAGATTGTAGTTTAGCTGTTATCTAATTATTCCTGGCGATGTTATTCATTTCATCCAAGTGAAGAAGTAAGTCCCGTAGGTACGTGTTACAGTCTGTCAAGTAAGAGCGTGGTCAACTTCACCGACAGGTAATCAAGGATTTCGCTCTAATTTCTTCGCGAGCCGATAGAGAAAAGCTTTGTCCTTGATGCATTATCAACAAAGATTCAGTTGTCGTTGATCTTTTGAAAGAGAATCACTTTAAACGCCATGAGTGCTGAGTACGCGTCGCGCTACGAGGCTGTGTTCCTTTGCATCCACCCGAAAGGTCCCAAAATGTCGCAATCAGCGGCTGCTAAATATATGAGAAAGTCGAAGGCATTTGTACAGAAGTACATACAGCGATATAAAGTGGCTAAAAATGTCGATGATTTACCAGAACGTGGCTCGATCGGAAAAGTAAACAAAAAAGATGAAAAAAGAATAGTGAATCTGTTTTCGCGGAATCCTGCTTTAACACTGCGGCAAGGACAAGCAAAATTAATGGCAAAAGGTTAAGATATATCCTACGAAACTATCCGAACCCATCTTCGTACTCATCATCTGAAATGGCGCAACACAATGAAGAAGCCTCTGTTGACTGAAAAACATGTGACAAAGCGACTCGCTTGGGCGCATGAGAATATTGATAGAGATTTTGAAAATGTCATTTTCACTGATGAATGTTCTATATGGACACGTTCTGTCCTCACGCGAGCCTGGTCAACTTCCACCAATAGGCTTGTTCAGCGGACCGTAAAACATGGAATAAAGGTGCATCTTTAGGGCTGCTTCTCAAAGCAGGGATTCGGCACTTTGCACCTCTTTACTGACAACCTAAATGCCGAGATGAATGATAAAAATCTACAAAAAGGCTTTACTGCCATCTGCCAAACAATGGTTCATCACAAAAAATGAAGATTGGATTCTGCAGGAGGACAACGATCCTAAACACCGCAGCAAGCTCTGTACTCAGTGGAAGACTCAATCTGGCATCGTTACATTGGATTGGCCGTCGCAGTCGCCCGATGCAAACCCTATTGAAAATGTGTGGGCATATATTAAACGGAAGCTTCGTGGAAGACGCACATACACTTTGAAGCAGTTGTCTTACGAAATTCGTCGGATCTGGAGATCCTTGTTACTAGAATACACCGTCAAATTAGTAGAAAGCATGCCTCGGAGATGCCAGGCAATTATCGACGCCGGTGGTGACTGGACACATTATTGACCGAATTGCATCATTGTTTGTAATGTGTACAATGTATATATAAATATGAAAGTTTCATCAAATAAATTTTTTTATAAATTAACACGACCACGCTCTTACTTGACAGACTGTATATGTACTCAGTTTTTACTCGTCAGGTATTTTTAGAGGGAATTTTACAATCCTTCCGAAAACCAATTTATCGGGAGTGAATTTAGTGGCAGAATGTAAGCTGGTTTTGTAAGTGAATACTGCGAAAGGTATTAATCTATCCCAGTCGTTACAAGACTCTAAATACGTCCTGATAAAATCAGTTAATGGCGCATGGCTTCTTTCTAATGATCCATTGGTCTGAGGTCTACATCCTGACGTGGTAAGATGTCGTATTTTAAATATTTTCATAAGTGTTTCCGTCAAGTCTGACAGGAAGCTGGTTCCTCTATCTGATAATATTGCTTTAGGAGCCCCAAATTCACATACGAGGTGCTTAGCCAATGCGTTGGCTATTGTGATAGATCGCAAGTTAGGTATTGGTACCACTATCAGGTATTCTGTCAGATTGCATTGCATGGTAAGCATATGGCTGTTGCCTCGAGGAGTGATTCTCAATTTGCCTACGGTGTTGATGAATACCTTATCAAATGGTTCTATCGGTGTGTCCGTAATAATCATGGGCTCCCTTGTCTTAGTTTGATCCAACTTCTTCATACTGCATTCTCGGCACTTTCGAACGTAATCCAGAAGATCGTTTCTCATACCTGGCCAATAGAGTCTTTCTCGGATTTTCTAATATGTTTGGTTTACCTCTTTGTGTCCCCCTATCAGGCTCTTATGTAAATTTTGTATTATGCCACTTCTCTCCTCTGATGCCGAAAAATTCACTTTTCCGTAACATAAGGTTACGGTAATTAGGCTACCCTCAAATGTTTCTGTCAGCAGTTGAGCTAATAATCCTGCTTCTAGGGCATCCAAGATGTCTCCTCTTCGCGAAATGCGAAAGCTAATAAGGTTTCTTTGGAGCATTGCAGTTCTGGGATTAGCTAGAGCAATCCTTATGTTCGGAATAGCGAGACTTTCAAAGTACTTATGTTTTATAACCACTGATATTACGTTATGGTTCTTATATGGCGTAACCAGGATTTATCCTACCTTTGGTCTAGTATCCTTTAATTTCATTTGATTTATTGCTCCTATATCAATCAATAACCTTGTTGTGCTCTTTACGCTTTCAATATCGCTAGTTACAAAGTGTACTAGGTTGTCTCTCTTATAGGTGAGGCTTTGTCGGAATGCTTTAATGTTGTTTCTTAAAATCAGTAGAGGCGGGAGTTGTTGCTCTTCTAAGCTGTGAGTATCTTTTGAGCTTTGATCACTGTGATCTGTGGTGGTTGTTTTATGCGACTGGATTAAGGATATGCATAATGATATCAGAGGTAGTAATTCGTTAAAAGAATGTTTAGGCGCTTGGCCACAATTGATATTTACATTTGGTGTTTTTTCGAGTAAGGCTTTACGCGAGGGTTCTTTAGGGTCTCCGGGAATGCAAACTGCCTCGCTAAATCGCAAGTGTTTCTTTACTTTCCCTGTTAGAGGAATACTTTTGGCTTGTGGTTGTTGGTTGCAACTGAATGGTGTGTCTGAAATGGGTTTGGGTGTTTTACTTGGCATCCCAGGTATATTATCTGAATCTTCTGCGTCGGCATCACTGTTCGTTTCATGAATAATTTTGTTGTTCAGGGTTGGGGGATTCGGATTCCTTGTGCTAATCGGATGCTGTCGTTCCAGTTGTGCCACTCACCGTTCCATAACGTCGTCATTGAGAGTTTTGTCGTCGTAGGGATCTATGGTATCCAAGTACTCCTGGTACTCGGGATCTACTATATCTCCTTCAGAGAAATTACTTTCACCACCAAAGGTGTTGTTCCTATCCCTTAAAAGTTCATCAGAGTTGTGGCCATATTGGTTACATATTTTGTTGTAGATCCTTCCCAGGGACGCGTTATAATTTCTCCAGTCTTTGGTCGTTTTTATGTTTTCCGTAACTTCGTCACCTAACTTTTTGTTTGACGTTAGGGGTTTTGAACTTTTAAATGCTCCTGGCGAATTGTCGTTAGACTCTTCTTCCTGGTTTTCTACTATTGCAGTAACCTCCTTGGTTTCACTTCCTGAATCTGCGGTAACCTTCATACAAATTGGTAAATTCTCCTTTCCTTGATAGTGCTGAAAGTCAGCATGAGAATCCGATTCTTCAGTGGTATTTTCTCGCAGCCCGCTGCTCCTAGGGTCAGCCCACGGTGGTACTTCATCTGTGTCCGTGTTGATATCAATTGACTTGGTACACTTTGCTATTGGCTCTAATCAGGTCCGATCTCGGTCTCCGTAAGGGGATCTGTTGGTAATGACCCTTGATTTGTTGTTATCGCATCTCTCTCAGTTGCTTCTAGTCTATGTGTTTTATTGGATATATTGACTGGCTTAGTAGGGAACCTCTGAGTACGGGGATTAGCAGATTGGGTCACAGATAAGGGCTTACGGATACCCCCTGATGCTTGGGAGGTTGTCGCTCTTGAGGTACGGAGATCACTTCCTGTGTTTTTTTTAGTCTTAGCTCAAGTTCTATGAGCTATGGTACTATGGTCTATATTGAGAAGTGCTTTGGCAGTTTTTGAGCCAGGCCGCCTCCCTCGCCCTTGGCTTGCTGTTGCCGGGCCAGGCGCGTCTCCGGCAGGGAGATTTCCTGATCCGGGAGCTTTGGACTTTTGTTCCTTCCTTGGCTGAGATGCTACCTTATTCAATACTATTATCCTAAGTTGCGGTAATTTATTAATGATCTTTTGCTACGTGACGTCTATTACCGGATTGCGGGACAAAGCGTCCGCATTACTATTTAAACGTCTCGGTTTGTACTGGGTGTACAACTTAGCTTTCGCCGTTTTTTTCCGAAATTCGAGGCTTTATTGTAAAAAACTGGTTATACATTTATGATTCAAAGTATTGTCCATCGCTGGCCACTACTTTCTCCCATCTTTCGGGCAGAATACGAATCCCGCGTTGAAAAAACTAGTCATCTTTTGAATCGATCCACAAATCGATCCAATTTTTTACTTCTTTATAAAACCGGAAGTGCTGGTCAGCCAGGCCGTGCGCCATTGATCGAAACAAATGATAGTCCGAGAGAGCAGCGTCTGGAGAATACAGCGGGTGGGGTAGGACTTCCCATTTTAAAGTTTCCAAGTATGTCTTGATCACTTTCGCAACATGGGGTCGAGCATTGTCATGCTGTAAAATCACTTTATCATGTCTCTCGTTGTATTGCGGCCGTTTGTCTTTCAATGCTCAGCTCAAACGCATTAATTGCGTTCGATAACGATCGCCTGTGATTGTTTTAGTCGGTTTTAACAACTCATAATACACTACGCCGAGCTGGTCCCACCAAATACTGAGCATGACCTTGGAACCGTGAATATTCGGTTTGGCCGTCGACGTGGAAGCATGGCCGGGATATCCCTATGATTTTCTGCGCTTGGGATTATTGTAGTGAACCCATTTTTCGTCCCCAATCACAATGCGATGCAGAAATCCCTTCCGTCTTTGCCTTGAAAGCAGCTGTTCACAAACACACAATCGCCGTTCAACATCTCTCGGCTTCAACTCGTACGGCACCCAATTTCCTTGTTTCTGAATCATTCCCATGACTTTCAGGCGTTCTGAAATGGCTTGTTGCGTTACTCCCAATGATCCTGCCAATTCTTGTTGCGTTTGACACGAGTCTTGATCAAGTAATGCCTCCAATTCTGCATCATCGAAAACCTTCTTTCTTCCACCGCCATGCTGGTCTTCAACGTTAAAATCGCCGTTCTTGAAGCGTTGAACCCACTCTCAGCACGTTCTTTCGCTAATAGCAGCCTCACCATAGGTATTTGAAAGCATTCAATAAGCCTCAGTCGCAGATTTCTTCATATTAAAGCAGAAAATTAAAACCTTCCGCAAAAGACAAAAATTTGGCTCGTAAGCTGATATGTTTAATCGAGAATAACTTTATGATGTAGACACAAATCGACTAATATTTCGATGGCGTTATGTTTACAAATACCTAAGCTTATTGTATGACATCTATGATCTATTTATTTCAACTACCACTTACCGCTACAGCCATCTATTGCAAAACGGCGGAAGCAAAGTTGTACACCCAATATTTGAAAGTATATTGATACCCGGTGAATTTGAACATCCATCGCATCAGCCGTTGTCCAGGATCAGTTCTATTATGCATCCAGTTTAAAAGTTCATGGTCTGCTCGCAAGACAAATCTTTTTCCTAGTAGATAGGGTCGGAATTGGTGCATGGCATATAATGCGGCTAAGCATTCCTTTTCTGTAGTACTATAATTTCTTCGGCTTTATTCAGGGTTCTTAATAAATATGCTACGGGATGATCGAATCCGTTTAGTTCCTGGCTTAATACCGCTTCAAATGCGTGGTCAGAGGCGTCAGTAGCCAGCGTAAATTCTTTCTCAAAATCCGGATAAATTAAAATAGGGCTTTCACATAACCGCTTCTTTAGTAACTCAAAACTTTAATCCTGTTGCGGTCCCCAGTCACTACACTGCTGGCCTTTCTTTAAAAGATTGGTTTGTGGTTTTGCAATTTTCGAGAAATTTTCTATGAATCTCCGATAGTATCCTACCAGGCCCAAGAATTGTCGAATGTTTTTTATAGTAGTTGGTTTTGGGAAATCTTTTACTGCCGAAATCTTTTTAGGATCTGGCTCAACCTTTCTTCCGCTGATCACATGCCACAGAAAGGGAACTTTACGTCGTAAAAATTCAATCTTGTCAGGTTGAAGCACCAGTCTAGCGTCGCTCAGGCGATCTAAAAGTTGTCTCAGTTTTCTATTATGGACCTGCGAATCTCGTGCGTATACTATTATATCATCGAGGTATACCAGCATTTTAGTGTTTTGAAGTCCTTTCAACACGTTATCCATTAGTCACTGAAAAGTGGCAGGTGCGTTCTTTAATCCCTTCGGCATTCGTGAATATTGGTAGTGCCCGTTTTGGGTATTGAAGGCGGTCTTGCATTTGTCTTCATAGGTATATGTTTGGTTTCATAAGTATCTGTTGAAATACACTGGCTAAATCAAAGCATGTAAAGTAACTTGCTCCACCTAGTTTATCTAAAATATCTGCTATATTAGGTAGAGGATATGCATCCCCTATAGTTTTCTTATTTAACTCCCTAAAGTCAATAACTATTTGCCAACGAGGGTTACCATGACTGTCTGGACGTTTCGGGACTACCCAAATTGGGAAGGACCAAGGTGAATTCGAGGGTTCTATAATCTTGTCTTTTAGTTTCTTCTTTATTTGATCCCCTATGACTTCTCTATGTTTGAGGGGGTATCGATATTGTTTGGTATGTATGGGTACATTATTTTCTAATGGTATCCCGTGTTCTACCTTATTAGTAAAAGGAAGGGGGTCTCCTGGCAATAAGAATACATTACAGTACTCATCTATTATCTGGTTCACACTGTCTTTTTCCTTTTGAATAAGAAGGCCAACCCGAATTAAACTTTGGAGTAGTTGAGCTCGTTCTTATTGCTGGCCTATTTTGTTGGAAGGAGTTTCCGGTTTAGTATCTGTGTCAGGGTCGAATTCGGGGGTAACGTATACAAACGGCAAAATTTCCATGGGGTCTATATTTACGCAGATGTCTTCTTCTTGGGTATTTACTGCCATCACTCGGCAAGTATTATGGTCGTTTCGTACTATTCCCTCCCCTATATACGAGGTCTATTCGAAAAGTATCCGACCTACTTTCATATCTCAGCGATGGTGTTATCTTTCGTCATCGGGCGAGTAGCATTCTTCAAAGTAGTCCCCATTTAATTGAATAACGCGCTCCTAGCGGTGTTCACTTTCTGAAGCAGTTCTGAAAGTCAATTTTTGGGATAGCATTCAGTGTCCTCGTCGCATTATCTACAATCGTCTTATTGTCGTCGAACCGGTGTCTTTTAAGCGGTTTTTTCAAATTCGGGAACAACCATAAGTCACAAGGGGTTATGTCGAGACTTCACGGAAGATTGGCGAAGCAGTAGGATTCGTTAAAATCTGCTACACAAGATTTAATGAATGCATTGGCGCATTATCGTGATGGAGAAGCCAGTCCCCGCTTGACCAAAAATGCGCTCGATTTCTTCCCACCGCATCACGCAATCGTTTCAGAATTTTAACTTAATATTCCTTATTAATCGTCTGAGCTGTCGATGCATATTTATAGTGCACAACACTTTCATAATAAAAAAAAAAACAATCAGCATTGACTTGATATTGCTCCGACTTTGTTGTCCTTTTATCGGCTGTAATTCGGACGAGAGCTTCCACTGTGAAGATTTTTGTTTTGTTTCGGGATCATAATTATAAACCCACGATTCATGGACGATTCATCACCAGCAATAACCTTTTTAAGCCGAGTTCGAAGCAAAGTTTGATGCAAATTCGTTGATCAGATCTTTCAGTCATTTTTAACAATAGTTAAATCCGACGAACGCAAAAAATGTATTGTAAACAAATACACGCTGCGCATAAACTATACGTCCTGTAGGTACCGGTGAGCAACCGATAAGTTCGTGAGGCTTTACTGTTGACGTTAAGGTTTTGGAGAAGTCACTTGAACACTCTGGCGCAAAAATATAAAAGCAGGTCGGATACTTTTCGGACAGACCTCGTATACCTGATCATTGTTGAGTTCTAATTTGGGCAAATATCCTTCCTTCAACTCGCTGGGTTTAATAGATATCTGAAGTACTTGCCTAGTTCTTCCTTTAAGTATATATATAAATATATATGTTCGAATTTCTCTTGATCGAGGGTCGATTGATCTAGATCTACTGAATTGTCTGTGAACAATTTACTTATGAAAGTTTCAGATAAATCACCGTGTTCTTTGCAAGGGTCACTTGCTTTATATATTTTTCTGGTCTTCTGCTCATGTTGGTCCTTCATTGATTGGAATGGAATGGGATGCATAACATTTCCGCTTATCATAAGGGCCTTGTTACGTTACGATATAACGGCTTCCTCCTTTTATAAGTAGCCTCGCCCAATTATCCCATCTTGGTCAATTTTGAATTTATCAGTCACGACATGAAACTTCGCCGGTGACCCCTGTATGGTTATATAAGTGGTACCTATGGTTTTCACGGTCTCATCCATAATTCCACTTGGTGTGTCTATATCGCCTACATTATTCTGGACATTAGGATGCAAAAAACTGAGTTTAATTAAGGGGTTATACGCAGTTAGAATATTCAAAAAATCAATTTTTTTTTTTTTTTTTGCATTTTCGGAATGTACATATATTTAAGTATATTCTCTAAAAATTTGAAGCCAATCCGATAATATTTTTGGAGATATACCTGAATTTGTAAGGCCACGTCAGAGTGTTAGAAAGCAGGTAGAGTAAGAACCGGAGTAGCAGCTGCACTCACTGCACGCGCTACCTGAGGTTCCTTTTTCTATTGTGTTTTTTTGCAGAAGGCGAGTATAATAAGTCCACTAACTACTTCAAGGTCATATTTGGCTATTATAACCTAAAATAAAAGTATTTCATCAGTCTAAAGAGTTCTGCCACGTGCTAAGGTCGTGCGTTCAGTTCAAACTTGTTTTTCGTAATTTTTTTAATTAATATTGGAGTAAATTTTATTTATTATATTTAAGTTATAAAAATGCCCCGTAAATGTTCAAGATTACGTAGAAGTACCGAAAAAATACAGATTTCTAAAGTTAAAAAGAGAACACAGGCTTTCAATCCAAAGACTGCTGAGACGGATAAGAATAGTTCTAGCGCATCCGCTAAAAAATTCAAAATGCAGGAAGAGATTTTAGTTTTGCGTGATCCTTCGATTGAATATAGAATTTTAAATTTCATTACTGTATTTGCTGCGATAAATGATTATGTGAAATGTAACTCTTGTGACGGAAAAATAAAATTTGAAACTGCTTCTCCCCGTGGACTTGGTTTTAAAATCGTTGTAGTGTATGATAAGTGTAAAAATCGTGTTATAAACTCCAGTCCTTTTGTGAAGCATTCTTACAAAAGAAACAGATGATTTATATTTGTGATGAGAATTATGGGACTAGGATTAAAAGACGCAGCTAAATTTTGTGGCTTGATGGACATGCCTGCTTTTTTAACGCAAAACACTTATGACTTGATTGTTGACAACATTCATTCTTGTGTGAAAGTAGCAGCTGGAAAACTGTTTGAAAAAGCCTGTACCGAGAAAAAAGAAGCGACTGCTGAAAACCAAGGTGATGACAATAATGAAGAATTAACAGTTTAGGATGACGGAACTTGGACGAAGCGAGGGTTGAATTTTTTGTATGGAGTTATTTCATTGATTGGATATTACACTGGAAAATCATAGATATAATTGTGAAGAGTTCATACTGTAAACAGTGTGAGGTTTGGAAACCAAAAAAGATACTGAAGAGTATAATGATTGGTATAATGAATACAAAGATGCTTGTTCTGCAAATCACCAGGGCTCTTCAGGTAAAATGGAAGTCGATGCGGTTATTGAAATGTTTAAGCGTTCAATAAAAAAATTCAAAGTTCGTTATAGAAACTATGTAGGTGATGGCGATACAAAAACATATTCTGGGATTCTGAAAGCTGCTCCTTACGGTGACGTTGAAGTTGTCAAAAAAGAATGTACCGGGCATGTTTAAAAGAGAATGGGTTCACGACTCCGTAAGCTAGTAAAAAAAATACAGAAACAGTTGAAAAAGGCAGAAAAAAATTGCAAAAAAAGTACTTTCAGGGAAAGGTAAACTCACGGCTAAGCTAATAGATAAGCTGACAGTTTACTATGGTTTGGCAATAAGGAGAAATTGTGATTCTGTGGATAATATGTATAATGCAATTTGGGGAACATATTATCACTATTGTTTGACTGATGAGAAGCCTCAACACGAAATGTGCCTAGGTGGAGAAGGTTCATGGTGTCGTTGGCAGCAAGCGCTAGCAACAGACACATTATCTTCTTACACCTATGATTATCCAACTTTACCAGCTGATGTTGCTGAAGCTATATATTCAATTAATGAAGACCTCAGCAACGTAAAATTATTGAAAAGGTGTGTTGGTGAATTTACACAAAACAATAATGAGAGTTATAATCAGTTAATATGGAAAATAAATCCAAAAATTGTTCCATGTGGTGATAAAGTTGTTGAAATAGCGGCTTACATTGTAGCTGGAATGTTTAATGAAAGTACAAAATCATTATTGTACTTTATGAGTGCATTAGGAGTTTCATTAGGCACCGCAGCTCATGCTTATGTCGGCAAAGAGGACGCAGAGCGTGTGATGATCTCCGACGCACGAGCGCCCGGGAGCACGCAAAAAGGAAGAATGGCTCAACGACAACACCAGCTGGACTTATTAGAAGCTAACGATACTGCAGAAGGTCCCTCTTATGGCCCTTGAATAGATTATACCATGTGAGTTGAAGAAAAAATTTTAATTATGTGTAAACTACTTCTGAAACTTTAAACGCGTTTTTCTCAAAACGGTATTTTCAAAGTCGGTGATCTCGATTTCTCAGAAATGGCTCAACCGATCAGTCTCAAATTCTTACACAATCTTTTTAGAATTATTTCTCAGGTATTAAACGAAGGTATAAGATTTAAAAAAATTATTACTATTTTTTTTTAACAATTTGGAGCGAAATTTTCAGTCAACGAAAAATTTTCTTCAAATAGACGCTATTTTGTCAAAAGTTTCACGTCGATCGGATCACAGACAGCAGAGTTATCGAGGTAAGAGTAGAGTCACTTTGTAATTTGTTTAAAAAATGGAAAAAAGCGAGTTTCGCGTGTTGATAAAACATTGTTTTTTAATGGGTAAAAACACCGTAGAAGCCCAGCAATGGCTTGAAAAACATTACCCGGACTCCTTTCCATCCAAACCAACGATTTGTCGTTGGTATGCTGAGTTTAAACGTGGTCGAACCGACACAAACGATGCGGAACGTTTGGGTAGGCCATTGGAAGCCGTTATACAGGAAAATATGAGTGAAGTGTTAAAAATTGTAATGAAAAATCGCAAAGTTAAGGTCCGTGAGTTTGCAGAAATGACACAGATATCATCCGGAAGCGTATTTACAATCCTTCATAAAAAATTGAGCATGAAAAAGGTTTTTTTCCAAATGGGTGCCGCGATTGCTTTTAGTGGAACAAAAACAGCAACGAGTCGACGATTCAGAGAGCTGTTTATCGCTATTTACTCGCAATAAAAAGGATTTCCTGCGTCGATACGTGACCATGGATGAAACATGGATACATCATTCCACTCCGGAGTCGAATCAGCAATCATCTGAGTGGCGCATGGCTGGCGAAAGCCGCCCAAAGCGTCCAAAAACGCAGCAGTCTGCTGGCGAAGTCATGGCGTCTGTTTTTTGGGATACACATGACGTGATTTTCATTGACTACCTGGAAAAAGGTAAATCGATCAACAGTGATTATTATATTGACTTGTTGGTACGTTTGAAGGAGGAGATCGCAGCAAAACGACCGCACATGAAGAAGAAAAAAATCCTTTTTCACCAAGACAATGCACCATGCCACAAGTCCATGAAAACAATGGCAAAATTGAACGAATTGGGCTTTTATTTGCTTCCCCAACCCCCGTATTCGTCAGATTTAGCCCCCAGCGACTACGGGCTCTTTGCTGATCTCAAAAAAATGCTCCAGGGAAAAAAATTTGGCTCGAATGAGGAGGTCATTGCCGAAACTGAAGCCTATTTTGAAGCAAAGGATAATTCCTTTCATAAACATGGTATAGACATGTTGGAAAGGCGTTGGAAAGATTTTATCACTCTAAAAGGAGATTATATTGATGAATAAAAATGATTTTTGAAAAAAAATGTGGTTTTCGTTGTTAGTCTCGGGACTTATTGAACGATGTGTTATAGGTGTGAGAAAAACGTTAATTATTAATATAATATTAAAGAATTGAAATAATAATTACAATTATCGTTGGGGTAAAATTTACCAAGTGAAGTTAATATGTCATATCGCAAGATTAATAGGAAGATACGAGTATGGTGTTAATATTATTAATAATCTTGGTATATTGCAAGCTTTTTGATATTAATTCAAATTAATTATTAAATTAGTGCAAAGAAATTTTAACAATAGTGTACCTGTAAAAATTATACGCAGCATTTTGCATGAGAGCGGAAATGCTACGATCCTGCGACGTCTCAAATCGCAGCTAAGACGCTTATTTTCCTATTGCTTAGCAAGACGTACAATTCAATGATTTATTAAAGTTTGAAGTGAAACAATATAATAATTAAAATATTTATGCTTGCAGAGAATATATGACTATTTTTATTAATAAATTTGCTTAAAATAAAAAAGACATGGTCAGGCCGTTATATATATTTTTAATAACATGATATATGTAGCTATACAAGGGCGGTTCAATAAGTACCTGTGTTTGACGACAGAGGGTGTTCCTGAGGGAAGTTGGTATTATCATCGTGTGCTGCCATCTATCAAATGACGGCAAAATAAATTTCAGACTGATAGATAAGTTAGTTTGGATTTGGCAGCCATTCGAGTAAGACGTGTTTCGTGATTTTCGCTAAGATGAAAAAAGAGCAGTATCGTTCGGTAATTCGCTTTTCGTTTTTGGATGGAAAAGAATGCAAGGAGATAAAAGCAAAGTTGGATGCTGTTTATAGGGACACTTTACTATCTATGACCACAGTTAGATATTGGCTTAACGAATTTAAACGTGGACGAACATCCGTTTTTGATGAGGAGCGACCAGGACGCCCGGCAGACGTGGTTACCGAGGAAATCATTTAAAAAGTCCACGACATGATTCTCGCTGATCGACGAACGAAAGTGCGCGAAGTAGCAGAGGCCGTAGGTGTGTCAACCGAAACGGCAATTAATATTTTACATAATAAGTTGGCGATGAAAAAATTGTCGGCCCAATGGGTGCCACGATTGCTCACGGTGGACAACAAGCGGATGCGGCTGTTAATTTCGAAGCAGTGTTTGGAGCAATTTAAGCGAGATCCGAAGAAGTTTTTGCGTTGAGTTGTCACCGTTGATGAAACCTGGATTCATCATTACACACCAGAAACTAAGCAACAATCAAAACAATGGATTTCTCCCGGTAAATCTGCTCCAAATAAGGCGAAGACGGTTCCATTGGCCGGAAAGGTCATGGCGACGATTTTTTGGGATACGAACGGCGTCATCCTCATAGATTTTTTAGAAAAAGGAAGAATGATCACTGGGCAATACTACAGTGAGTTATTGGACCGCTTCGACAAAAAGTTTAAGAAGACACGGCCGCATTTGGCGAAAAAGAGAGTGCTGTTTCACCATGATAACGCACCAGCACATTCATCCGGAGTTGTCGCCGCCAAACTGCATTAATTTCGTTATGAACTGCTGCCGCCTCCCCCCCCCCCCCCGTATTCACCCGATCTGGCTCCCTGCGACTTTTTCTTGTTCCCTAACATGAAGAAATGGCTCGCCGGAAAAAAATTTAGCTCAAACGCGGAAGTCATCGCCGAGACAGAGGCGTATTTTGGAAAGTTCGACAAATCCTATTTTTCAGAGGGGTTAAAAAATGGCAGGAACGTTGGGAGAGTGTATCTTTCTAAAAGGTGACTATGTTGAAAAATAAAAAAAAATTTTTTGAAAAAATGGTGTCTTCATTTCTAACACGGGTACTTATTGAACCGCCCACGTATATATATTTTTAAAATATAATAAAACAAAATAAAAAAACAATGCGTTATAAAACTTAATTTAAATTAAGTTTAACGATTATAGCTATTTTTTCCTATTTAAATAATGCATGGGTTTTACAAGAAAATCGCAAGCTCTTGGCCCAAGCTTAGGCTAGGTTTCGCAACGGTTCAGGTCGGAAGAGAGTGCGACCGGGGCCGCAATGGCAGGGAGCAACCTTATCGGCGAACACAAAAATAAAACGGAGGTCGTTTACTGACGTTACAATCTATATATTATCAATTTGATAATTTTTGTTCATGGTACCCTGGGTGAAAAACGGGTGATTGGTTTGATTTTCCATTAAATTAGTTGTAAATACCAATCGATAAAATGGTTTTTCAATTTTTTCTTTTTGTGTTTGTTTGTTAATTAATAATATTGCGTTTCTTATGTTTTTTATTCGTAATTTAAATTCTATAAAAAAATTGAATTTTTATTTAATAAAAGTTATATGTTGCAACGCAAACGTCTTTTCGCACCGCGCGCGATAGCCTAACGTTCCTGCTGGTTTCTCTACTGGCAGTTGACTATTTCGGTGCAGTTTTTCTTTGTTGCGTGCTGTTAGTACAAAATTTATACATTTTGTGTGCATACATGCATTCTCGTTTTCGCTTCTCGAAATTTATAATTAAGGTTGTTATTTATTTATTTATTTTATATACATTTTTTTATTTGTGTTCTAGTAAATTTATAAATTTATTTGTAAATTTTAATTTTAATATATGAATTTGTTTTGAACAATTCAACCGATTCTATTAATTTTTCGGATTTTGTTTGTAATTTTATAGGAGTTATCTTGATTTTACAAATTTTATTTGTAATCATATGGACTTTCTTTTTTATCGGTAAAATTTAATTTGTGAATTTTTATTTCTAATTTAGAGATTTAGTTTATAATTTATCGAGTTTATTTATAATTTTAAGGATTTTATTTATAATTTCAACATTTTTATTGGTATCTACTTGTAAGTTTTTAGATTATTTATCTCTTGTTTATTTCATTAATTTAATCTTTTTAGAAACAAAATATGATAATGGCTCCTATAGCATGAAAGAAATTGACCGCGTTGCAAACTGCTTGAGAGACCAAAATTGAGAATATGCGCACACGTTTAGTAAATAAACTGCGCGACTCGCTAAATAGAAATATTGTTTAAGCTAGACTTAAATCTGTCAGGGATATTTGGGCGGAGGCCCGCAGAATGCATTCTGATATAAAAGTCAGAAAGGATGCCGAGAGTGATGTTTATGTCGTTGATAATTGGTTTGAACGCATTCAGGGCGTTTACGAGAATGCCCTTAACGAGTTTTTAACTCTACTCACGCTTTTCGAGAAAGCTGACAATGAGTCAAGTATTTTAGATGCTAGTTCTGATGGACGTGTTGCAAAGTTACCTCGCATCCCTCTACCTACTTTTTCAGGTAAATACGAAGACTGGGCAAGCTTTTGCGATCTTTTCACCACTCTTGTGCATGATATACCCCGTTTGTCTGATGCGACTAAGCTGCAGTACTTGGAGTTATGTCTAAGTGATAGTGCTGCCGATCTGATTAAGGATGTGACGACAACAAATGCAAACTATGCTATTACTTGGCAAGCTTCGAATGCTCGGTATCATAACCGTAGATTCATCATTAACAAGCTTTTGACTTCTTTCACGGAAATCCCGCACATGAAAAGGGAGTCCGCTTCTGATTTGCGTAGTTTTGTAGATGAGGCTTAAAGTATTATTCGTGCTTTAGAAAATTTAAAGCTTTCTGCTGAATATTGGGATGTTTGGCTCGTTTTTTTTGCTGTCTGACCGCTTAGATCCAGAATCTCGAAAACTGTGAGAAGCTGAGCTTAGCGAGAAGGATAGGGAGTTCAACTGTAACAATGAGGACGAATCTACTATGTCTAAGTCACTTCCGAAGTTTACAGTCCTTATTAAGTTTCTTGAGGAAAAAACTCAAGCTCTTAGCATGCTGGTTACTGAGCGTAGGAAGGAAAAAAGACCATCTTCTACTCCCATCTTAGCTCCGTATGCTCGTAAGATTTTTCATGCTAGTTCTTCTCAGCAATCAGGATCTGTGAAATGCTCTCTTGGCTCTAGCCCACACTCTCTGATAATTTGTTTTAAGTTTAAAGATAAACTTTTACACCATTGTCTTTCAACAGTGAAACGTTTGCAGGTTTGTTTTAATTGCTTTAGTACACATATAGTGAATGTTTGCCCTTTTAAGGGACGTTGCTCAGTTTCTCAGGACAAACATCATACACTCCTTTATCTTAAATCTCACGGTAATTCCTCAGCTTTGCATTCGAACGTGCAGGGTTCTAAAGGTTCTTAAATCGATAAGTCCCATCCTAAACCGGTCGTAAGCTTGCATGCAGCTTATAGCTTTGCGTGGAAGCGAAAGGTTATTCTCGCTACAGCACGGGTCCGGGTGGTAGCTTTAAGCAGTGAAAGCACCTACGCTTGCGCACTGTTGGATCAGGGATCAGAATCCTCGTTTGTCTCAAAGTCGATCGTGCAGCTGTTGGAGCTACCGAAACAGGGAACGTGTGTACCTTTGTCAGGGCTTGGTGCTAGTTCAGCAGGCACTGCGCGTTTAATGACGCAACTCATTTTAAAATCTAGTATTGAGTCAAACTTCTAGCTAAAAGCAGATGCGCTTATCCTTTTACGTCTTACCTCACAACTCCTGGCCGATAGTATCAGTGATTTTAATTTCCAGCAATTCGCAGGACTTACGCTAGCGGATCCACAATTTTTCGTCTTGGATAAGGTCGATCTTATTTTAGGTGCTGACGTTTATGGAGATTTGTTACGTTCAAGTCCAAGACGCTTCTCTCTGTCCCATTTTATTGCTCAAAATACAGCTTTTGGCTAGATTGTTTTCGGTGCTTTGCAGATGGATGCGTCACGACGGGCGGTTCAGCCCGCATCTCATTCTTCATCGCAGGTTTTGCATTGCACGTTCGTGCCTGACTTAGGTCAAACGATGCGGCGATTCTGGGTGCTCAAAGAGGTACCATCTTCCTTTTCTAAATTGAAGCCCGAAGATGAGGCATGTGAGAAGGTTTTCAAAGAACATCATCGTCGTAATGCACAGGGGCAGTATGAAGTGCAACTTCCGTTGAAGTTAGAGCCACCTTCTGTTGGTGCGGAAACTCGGCAAATGGCGCTCGGATCTCATACTTCTGTTCATTGTTGTTTTGCGCGTAAGAGTAAGGTATCCACACGTCAGATCTCCTTCCATCACAGGATAAATAGGGGCCAGCAAAGTAGATCGATGCTGACAAAGCAGTGAAAACACTCGGAGTTTGTTGGATTCCAGGTCAAGAATAATTTAAGTTCAGTGTTACGAATATTGAGAGTTCTGGGCAGCTACGACAAAACGTTACATTCTGTTGCATATAGCTCGTTTGTTCGATCCGCTCGGATGGCTTTCACCTATTACAATAACGGCAAAGATTCTAATGCAGGACTTGTGGATCCAGAAGTGTGATTGGGACACTCCTTTGCCGGTGGAATTTCGTGAGAGGTGGTCTATATATTACAAATCTTTGTCTTATTTGTCTTCTTTGACGATAAATCGATGGATTAGTGTCACTTCTACTCACACGTATCAAATCCACGGGTTTTCAGACGCCTCCTCGCGAGCTTATGCAGCGGTGGTTTATTTACGGATCCAGGAGGGAGACAATCAATTTAGCGTTTTTTTGCTCGCTGCCAAGTCGAAGGTCGCTCCAGTTGACACAATTAGCATTTCTAACCTAGAATTATGCGGTGCTACTCTCTTCGTTAGACTAATTTGTCACGTTCGTAGCTCAAGTTTTCTCAGTAATCTGCCTGTCTTTGCGTGGTATGAGAGTCAGATTATACTTACTTGGCTTCAAAAACATCCTTGTCACTGGAAGACCTTTGTAGCTAATAGGGTGTTGTATATTCAAACGGAACTGCCGTCAGCCACTTGAGCACACGTGCCCACTAAGGAGAACCCAGCTGTCCTAGCGACTCGGGGTTCAGAACCAACAGAGTTGCCGAAGTCCGATCTATGGTGGTATGGGTCTTCTTGGCTCTCTCAAGGCTTTGATCACTGGCCGAAGCCAGCCGAAGAACGACATACACTTCATGCGAAGATTTTGCCTTCGGAACCTGAGATCTCGTCTTTCACCCGTGTTATACGTATTGTTGCATATTGCAGGCGTCCCCTTATTAACCTGCGTAAGCAAAAAGAATCTCTGGAGCCGCTGCCTTCCTTTCTCACTTCGTTAGAATAATCTGAAGCTCGTTCTATTATCATCCGCTTATCGCAGGCGAGCAGTTTCGCTTTAGTGATTGAAATATTAAGAGCCGGAGGAAGAATATCGAATCGCAGTAAGCTGAGTAAATTTAATCCATTTTTATGTAAGAATAACATTTTACGAGTAGGAGGGCGACTGTCGCATTCGGATTTCTCCTTTGATAGCAAACACCCCCCGATTTCATCGCAGCATTTCGCTGTCAGTCTGCTGTTCGTGCGTTATGCGCATCGTATGTGTCTTCATGGCGTGCCTACGTTGACCTCTAGCATTTTAATGCAGCAGGTGTGGATATTAGGTAGAAGTAAATTGGTGAAATCGATTCTTTATAAGTATGTTATCTGTCAACGTATTAAGCCACGATTGGCTCAGCAGTTAATGGGAGATCTTCCTGCCGAGCGAGTGAAATCCGGACAACACTTTTCGTTATCCGGTCTCGATTATACCGGTCCAATTCAGGTACGTATTATTATACAAAGGGCCGTGTGCATCGGTCTTATAAGGGTTATATTGTTGTTTTCGTCTGCTTCCTTACACGCGCTATTTATCTCGAGCTCGTAAGCGATCTGACGGCCGGTTTTTTTATCAGCGCTTATCGTCATTTCGCAGGCAGGCAAGGTGATTGTAGTATCAACTAGTAATCGTATTGGCGTAGCTGGAAAGAAAACGATGAAAATTTGTACTATAAGGCGTAGTTTTTCTAATGGCTGTAGTTGAAGAAACTTCTCGTCGACAGGACTTGTGATGCCGTTGGTAACATCGGCTAGAGTAGGTGCTTTGGTAACTGTTGGTCCTGAGTGTGAGGTTATGGTGTCGGGGTTTATGAATCTCATTTCTATGTCGTATTGTTGTTCAGTTTGTCTCACGGGCGGATCTGCTGTCTCCAGAGTCATAAATAGACGAGTTATGGACCCACAGAGTGCGGCTAGGAGGTGCATAGTGCATCTGTATAAACTGTGAAGAAGGAAGCCGTTGACTAAACTACTTACTATTGTTTTTATTGCAAGTATAATGAGGACGATGGCTATGATGGCGGGGCTGATGGTTCCGAACGTTAACAGTCGGTCTCAGGCAATAGTCCATACCGAATCCAATATTTTTCCTTCAGTATCTTAGTTGAGGAGTTTAGATATGGTTCCTTCATTGTCGATAGTGGATTGGCTGTGGAGTTCTTTGGCAAGTTCGTTCAATAGTGACGGCTTTTCGATCGGGAACATAATTCGTTTTTGTAGCTGTTTTAGATCCTTTTATGTATAGCTGCCACTGGTTGCTAAAGAAGCTGGGTCGACGTATTTCCATGTCATCGGTGTAAAGGGCTTCAGGGTTAACGGTGCTTTGCCTTCTACTGGCCCAAACATGATTTTTAGCCATTCTCTATTTACTCTGTAATACGATGGCAGGATGGCATTGCATGATACCCTGATGCCATGACCTTTCAGGATGTGTATTTTCGGTGTCAAATATTGCGTTTGGTTGTTCCGTAAAACTTCTAGTTCAGCATAACAATATTCCACATGTTGGAGCGTCACTTCCACTGGTAGGCATTCGATTATGTGTACCACTTCGCCTCCTACGGTCGCCATGTAGCCGGGCCCGTTCATCAAGTTGTAAGCCAACTCATCAGGTGATTGGTTGGTTGTAGCTAGAGCGTTTAGCAATGTCCGTCGTTCAATCTTACATTGTTGTTGTATTAAATTATAATATAAGGATTGAATTTGGGATTTTATGTGTTTTTCGACGTATACGAACTTGAAATTCACATAGGTGAAGATATCCAAATTTTTTATTGCGATCCTTCCTGGCTTCGCGAATGAATATCCTTTGGTAGTTTCTAGGATGAACAGCTTAAGCTGTTCAGTATTGACCACTGTGTACCCGCATAAGTTCTCACTGCCCTTGCTGGATAGGGCAAAGGTCACATCGTCTGTGGTAAGGGAATATATGGTTCGTTCATGAGTAAAACTATTGTCTGTGATTTTATTTGCTAGTCCTTCGTATAAAAATCCCTAATGGTTAAATTTACATTGGTTTAGGGGTAGAGCATTCCAGAAAGTATACCCGCTTTCGAGACCGATGCACGAAGTTTTAGAGAGGGTGCACGTTGTTCCAAAATTAAGGTAAATTTTATTATTAACAAGGTTTATTTGTGCAAAGTGCTCTCTCAAGGTGATCCTTTGTAGGCCTCACACGACCACGTTTTCCCAAGCACCATAAGGGTCTTGGTAAACGCTTTCGGAGCATCGTCCACTCTCGCTGAGTGTACTCGCATATACTATTGGATGTGTTATAGTGCTATTGACCTTTATCTCGCTGATTACTATATTATCTCCGAATTTAAATATTCCTGTTTCATACATTTGTTTACATGCGCGCCTACTAATTTCGTGTATATATTCGGCCTGACCATGGTTGACTATAGAATTATAGGAGGACATTCCGCAGTAGTAAACTGTCCGCTGTATCTCTACTTTACACTGTATTACATGGGTTTGGCGATAATTTACTATTTGTAATAATTGTATGTAACGACGAGTTACATTTACAGGGTTCATGGGGAATTCGCATTCGCCTACTTCTAGTAGAGATACAGTGGTTATGTTCAGGTGGCGAGACCCACAATCATTGCCGATTAGGCCATAGACTAGGCCGAGGAAGCATAGGAAGGCAATGGTCCTTGTCAAGTCCATCTAAAAAATACAGAGATTAATAGTGCCCTAGTAAAGGTTGGGGATACATCTATATATCTTCGAGTTTGCTCTGTTTTCTGTTAGAAGATTAACGTATACATGTATGTATTTTTTTTTGTTTTTATTTATCTTCTAGGTTATTTCGTTATGTTATCTTACATCTTTGTTTCTATCAGGCCTAGCTTCAATTAATTTTACATTTTCCGTTAAAGTTTATTTAGTTATACAAAAAGGATTTGTTTTAAAAATTTGTTTATGTGTTCTGTTAAGGTTTAGATTTATTCCCTGTAGTTTTTATCCAGCGGCCTGTTTTTTTATTTTTTATTTTTATTTCTTTGTTTATGTGGGATTTTCGTAGTCGATTCGCATGTACTATTTTATCGCCTTCCTTGTAACAAATCCTTATATTATAGGATGTGAGGATTTCTAATACTTCGTGGGGGCCCGAATAATGGTCGCCAAATTTTCCTGGTTTGGGTCCCGTTAACAAGAACACGTAGTCTCCTACTTTAAAGTTCTAAGGATTAATTTTTTTATCATAAAGCCTTTTGTTGCATTTCTTGGACTTGATTAGATTTTCATATGCTAGCTTTTAGATGTCGTTTAGGCGGGTTACTAATTCCGTGATGTAATCTTTATATGTTGGGAGCATGTCACTGGCGTGTAATGTATCATTGGATGGCAATCGTGGGAGCTTGTTGAACACTACTTCGTATGGTGTGTGTTTGTTGCTTTCCTGCATGCTAGAGTTATAATTTAACATTGCTATTTCAATCCATTCGTCCTACTCGTTGTTTTTGTCGGTGTACTGTTTTAGAAATTTGCCAAGCGCTTGGTGAGATCTTTCTAATGACCCATTTGACTGAGGGTGGAAAGCAGTTGTTTTGATTTGCTTAATCCGGAATCTTTTCGCAATTCTATTCATGAGATGGCTCATGAAGTTCTTTCTTTGGTCTGTTAGGATCGCTTTTGGTGCTCCGAATAGGCATATGAATTTCTCAATTAAAGTGTCCGCGACGATGGTGGATAACACGTTCTCCAGGGGGACGGCTAAACAAAATTTTGATAATTGATCCTGAATGGTCAGGATATATATTTATGTCCTTTCCTCGTGGATTTAAGCGGACCTACTATATCCATAGCGATTTTGTCGAAAACACTGCCGGGTGTATCGGTGATCACCATTGGCTGTTTTGTTTTCAATTGTTATAACTTTTTTAGTTGACATTCGAGGCATTGTTGAACACGACGTTGTATGTCATCTTTCAAATTTTCCTAATAATATGCTTGATGTATCCGGTAGGAGGTTTTCGAGACTCCTCGATGACCTTTAATCGGTAACTTGTGTAACTCTGAAAATATTTCGTCTCGTTTTTCACCTGGGACGTATTTCAGTCTTCCGCTGCAAATTATGATATTGATTGGCGTGTCTTTAAAAGAAACTCTTATCAAGCTTAAGACTTCTGACCATTCAAGTTTTTCTATAAATTTACATTTACTTATACTGACAGTTCTCTGCTTTAGGTTTATTAATAAATCTCTTAAAGTGGTAAGTCCTTTAGTCAGATTACTTTTATTTTGAGTGAGGGACTTGGCTTGTTAGCGAATTTGTTGGCGAATAATGACTTCCGACCCTTGCGTTTCACTTGATGTACCTCGCCTATTAACGAATCTTTGATGGAGTTTATTTTGTTGTGTCCCGCCAATGTTTTTGCGCCTTCGTCGCAATTATTTCCATTCGAGGCGATAAGATAAACTATGTTGTATGTTGGAATTGATTCTGCAGTAGGTTGAGGGTCACAAAGGGCACCGTTTTGCAAGTTCTTACGGTAGTAATTCTCCCGTGAGGTCCTCCTATTTCATGACTCGCGTTGAGCGCTCTTGAGTTCTCGGGGCCTCCCTGGAAGTGCTCGGTCGTGGGAGGTTCTGTTCGTTTTTTGACTGGTTGTATCACCTTTTTCAGCATTCAGTGACAGTGTGTCCTTTTATTTTGCAATAACTGTATTCTGGGGCAGGAGGTGGATTAGATGCCCTTTGTTGGCGGCAGATTACTGCCATGTGGCCGAGCTTGTTGCATTTATAACATCGTATCTCGGCTCGAGGCGCATTGCTTGCTCGTGTAAAGCAGTTGGGTGCTGAGTGGCCTCGCTTGCTGCATAGCTGGCATGTATCGATTT
Organism: Chalcis sispes; assembly: GCA_949987625.1. Taxonomy (NCBI): domain Eukaryota; kingdom Metazoa; phylum Arthropoda; class Insecta; order Hymenoptera; family Chalcididae; genus Chalcis; species Chalcis sispes. Next base: position 23,153,915 of record OX465098.1, on the reverse strand, counting down.
CGCGTCTGTTTATATTACATCTTATTGTGATGTGTCCTTTCTGCCCACACATTTGGCGTTCTATATAGTTATTGCGAAAGTTAGTACTGTGCCCTGTTTTCCCGCATAATTGACACGCTTTTGTCTTGAGGAAACAAGTTTCTTCTGAATGTCTCGGTCTTTTGCAGAAACAGCACGTGGTCGGCTTACTGGCGTGAGATTCGTACGTTGTTCCTTTTGTCCTCTTAGGTTCTGGCTTTCCCACGTCTTCGCTTGCGTAAAACAAGCCTTTTTTCTGGCCCTTATGCCTATCCCGAAGGGCATTTTTAGAGGCGATCTGTCTTTCGGCGAGTATCGCGTTTTTTACAACATCTGCTATGTCGTCGGTAGTTCTCATTTTAATTTCTATTTCCGGTTTTAATCCTTGTTTAAAACATTCTATTATGTGAGCTTCAGTTTGTGCTTTGAAGGTGGAGTCGAGGGTACCGGTGCTTACTCTATGAGCTTCGTTAATTTGAGCTCCTAAGTCCCTCATGCGGTTGGCGAATGCAAGGACACTCTCGATGTGCCGTTCATATTCATTACCAAGTTCCCCTAATAGTTGTTGCTCTGTTTTATTCGACGTGTAAATGTCTTTTAGGAAGTCTTTGAAAGACTCGATAGTTGGGAAGGTGGATCCAAGGATGGCAGCACGTGCTTCCCCTCTTACCCTACTCCGGATCAGCCTTACTAGGTTCGCTTCGTCATAAGGTTCTAGTATTTCCTTGGCTTCATTACAGCCTTCCAAGAATGCACTCAACGGAATATTCTTTCCGCTGAACTCAGGTACCATGCTAAGGGCATCTTTCAGCGAAGCTTGAAAGACGGGCTTTTGGTCCTTTCACTTCTGGCGTCTCTAATGTAACCGGCCCTATTAGGTTGAGCCATTGTCGGGCAGTCTTGATCCAAGATATTTAGATCGATCAGAGGTTGGTGGATGGGTGGAGGGGGAGTAATGTCTTCAGTTACTTTCAGGGGAGTGTTGACGGGAGAGTCAAGACTTGTTTTGGGGAGAGCGGGATACGCGTGGTCTACGGAAAAAGGGATCAGCAATTTTGTCCTTATCTTTTTCTGATTTTAATGCCTTGGTGACTTGTTGCCTGGTTTGTCTCTTGTCGGTCATTTGTTATTCGGTGACCCGTAACTGTACCGCTCTTTAGTAAATTTTTTTTTAAAAAATTGAGAATTGAGAGAATGAAGAAAAGAAGGAGAAGAGTAAGAAAAAAAATGTATATATATAAAAACGAAATTTAATTATTGAATATAAAAAGGGAATTGATTTATACTAGAAATTTAGTTGTAATAAAGACTTAGGGATAGGCAGGGGAAATAGGTCAAGAAATAATTAGAGACATTTATTATGCTAGTGAAAAAAATTTCATTTATGTTAAAATTTCAATCAATTTACATTTCTTGCAAGTATTTCCTCATGACGTATTGCCTCTGAGGCTTTATTTAATTTAATCTCCTCTTGAGGTTCGACTCGTTGTTTTCGTTATCCTGCTTCTTTTTGGGGATTTTATAATGTTGCGTTAGGCCCAAGACACAATTCGAGAAGCGCGTTGGGAATTCCTCATGCGCACACCAAAGGCTCTCTATTTTCTCGTCGAGAGATGGCCTTTCTTTGAGGGGCTTCTCAGCGGCGGTTTGCTTCGCCTCGATTTCCTTCAACTTCGCAGTACGTTTCTTTAGCCTTACCTCATATTCTTTCCCAGGGATCCACTTTTGTTCTGTGGCTTCCCTTAACGCCTTAAGGTACCTCCTTCTCTATCTCTGGTTGGAATTCTCCTTAAGAGGAGGTAGGTTTTTTAGGGCCATTTCCAGGTCCGACGATGTGTAATACCCTGGATGGTCTTTGGTGGGGTTCACTGGGGAAAAGAGAAGAGAAAAAAAAGATGTGTAAGAATAATAAAAATAAAAAAAATAAAGGTAATAGGCAAATAATATATATAAAAAAAAATAGAAAAAATGATAGAAAAAAAATAAATAATAAGAATAAATATAAAAAAAAATTAAGAAAAGAAGGGTCAAAAGGAAAAGAAGAGAGAGGAAAAAAATTAGACTGGTTCAATTACTTCCTAGTCTTTGATGTGTAGCCACGCGTTCGGTTAACGCGTGTATATCGCTCCCGTTCTTAACAACCACGGCGCTCGTTAGCATTAGCGCTTTATTAAACCTTCTCTGGGCTTCGTGGTTTCTTTGGAACCGTTTCTCGATTAGGCTTCTATCTTTAAGGTACCTGTTTATAATAAAAGTAGAACAAAGAATGATAGATAGGCCTTGGTCTTCCCGATATAATTTTTGAAATCAACAAAATATTGGCTGAATAGTTTTCTTAAATAATGAATGTGATTATGTTTTTCTTCTCCTCAAAGCATAATTCTAAATGCATAAAATGACATGCAAGAGACAGTTCTAGACCTAGTAGGTGCACAACTAAGTTCTCGCTATTTTTCTTGATGCGAATGCAACCACATTGTTTAAAATGAATACAAATAAATCTTTTAAAGTATTGCCTTTTGCTAGCTACAACTTTATCCCATCTTTCTCGCAGAGCTCGAATACTGTTATGGTGAAAGTGTTCGTCTATTGAAGCTATCTACGAATCAAGCCAATTTTTGATATCTTCATATGAGCGAAATTGCTGATCAGCCAGACCACGTGCCATCGAATGGAACAAGTGGTAATCAGACGGCGCAATGTCTGAGCAATATGGCCGGTGGAGTAAGACTTCCCATTTGAGGGGGAAGTCAAGTAAGTTTTGACGGGTCTGGCAACGTAAGGCCGAGCGTTGTCATGCAGTAGAATCATTTTTCCATGCCTCAGCTTGTATTGTGGCCGTTTTGCGTGTAGTGCTTGGCTTAGCTGTATCAATTAAATTCGATACCGTTGTTCAGCGATGGTTTCGTTTGGTGTCAACAGCTCATAATAAACAACACTGACCTGGTCCCACCAAATATATTGGGGGTGTGAATAAGTACTCGACGTTTCACCGTCAGATGGCGGTACAAAAATTTTGCAAGTATAATTCAAGATGATGATGCATCTATATTGAAGATCTATAATCTATGTTTAAAATCAGTGTGTGTCTTTCCATATAACTATAAAAAATACTTTCTTTTTGTAGCGTGAAACATGTCAAATTTCGTGCCAAATAAACCGTTTTTCGGAGAATTTCACTGCACTATTTTATTCAGAAGAAATCTGCAGCTGAAGCACACAGAATTCTTGTAGAAACCTATGGTAATCATGCTCTGTCGGAAAGAAAATGCAGAGATTGGTTGAACCGATTTAAAAATGGTGATTTTGATGTTCAAGATAGAGAACGCAGTGGTGCACCAAAAAAGTTTTAAGGCGAAGAATTGGAAACATTACTTGCTGAAGATCAATGTCAGACGCAATCCGATGTTGCGAAATTATTAAGAGTTGATCGAACAACAGTTTCGAAATGTCTGACAGGATTAGGAATGATACAAAAGAAACGATCTTGGGTGCCGTACGAACTGAAACCGAGAGACGTCGAACGGCGTCTTATCACGTGTGAACAGCTGCTACAACGACAAAAAAGAAAAGGTTTCTTACATAGTAACTGGTGATGAAAAGTGAATATACTACAGTAATCTTAAGCGTAAAAAATCGTGAGTTAAGCCCGACGAAACAGTAGCATCAACGCCAAAGCGGAATATCCACGGTTCCAAGCTCATGATGTGCCTTTGGTGGGATAAACTGGAGGTAGTGTATAACGAGCTGCTCCAACCCAACCAAACCATAACAGGAGATCTCTATCGACGACAATTGAGTTTGAACCGAGCATTGAAAGAAAAACGGCCGCTATATGAGTAAAGACACGATAAGGTGATTTTGCTGCATGATAACGCTCGGCCGCATGTCGCGTCACCAGTCAGAACATACCTGGAAACGCTTATTTGGGAAGTCCTACCCTACCTGCTGTACTCTCCAGACATAGCACCTTCCGATTACTATTTATTTCGATCGATGACTAACGGCCAGGCTGATCAGCACTTCACTTCGTATGAAGAAACGAAAAAATGGATCGATTCATGGATAGCCGCAAAAGAAGTGTCGTTTTTTCGACGTGGAATTCAAATGCTGCCAGAAAGATGGGAAAAAATAATCTCCAGTGATGGGCCATACTTTAATTGACTTGCTTTTTTATTATTTTTTTTTTAATAAAGGATTTATTTTCACAAAAAACGGCGAAAACTTATTTATACTCCCAATACATATTTCGAGTTTTATTCACTAAATCCCGGTACTTTCTTGACAGAATGTATTAAATTTGTACCGTATGAAAATTTGCAAATTCTTATTCTAACGATTTTTTTATTTTTTTAAATAAAGTATTATATTTGTACCGTATGAAAATTTGCAAATTCTTATTCTAACGATTTTTTTATTTTTATAAATAAAGTATCCAATTTGATGTTTTTATAAATTACTCTCTTCTTATTTCGCAAGTAGAAGGCTAAAGCAGCTAATTTTTCTGTATCATCTAATTAATTTGTCTATGCTATGAATCCAACTTGGGCTTAAATAGTCGCGTGTTGGAGACGTACCATTAAAGGTATCCGGCTTAACTTTATAACCTAACCTAAGACTTATATTTATTTGATAATTAATATTGTTTCGAATTCTGCCATCAACATCAGCATTTGTCAATGGCACATTCTACCTAATCTTGATTTCAGTAATTATTAGTAAATCAAGTATTGGAATATGTGATATATTTTGTGTTTCTGCATGTGTTACAATTAAGATTGTAATTTAGCTTGTCTATCCGTGCTTAAAGACAGAAAATCTCTACTTCATATTGTCGATGAAAACTCCGTTCTTTCTCAAACTTAGCATCCCTTTGTTCACGAAGATATCGCTCTTAAGTAAGTTTAGCATCGCGTTATCGTAGTTCAGTAGTTAAATTAGTTTCTTCTTCAATAAACTTTTAAAGTACGAGAGTGAATCAAATATAAACGGTAATTTAGCTATTCTGCTAAGCACGCACTTTCGAACTAGATGATATAGTATGGCGGTTGCTGGTTCGTTTATAAGGAATGGGGGAACCAGCTTAGTTAGCGGCCACGCTCGGTTCTGCTCTCAGTACAGCCGTGACTAAACAAGAGCTACATCCATCTATTGCACAACGCATCATCAGAAAGTTTTTAACCAATCTAGGCGTTAAATCGTCGAAAATTTTTACTCGTTTAAAGGCGCAGTTTAGGAACACTGCATTGTCTTAGAATCGAGTATATACGTGGGCGAGGGAATTTAAGGGTGGGCGAGAACGTGTTGAAAACGAAGTCATGATTAACGTCCAAGGACAAGTCTTACAGATGACAATATCAGTATCGTTCGAGAGCTTATTGAATGTGATCGGCGGTTAACTGTTTCAGAAATCTCGTCAAGAGTGAGTATCAGCTATGGAAGAAATAATAAAAAATTAGTGCTCGATGGGTTTCGAGGTTTTTAACCGGAAATCAAAAACAGTTTAGATCGGAGATCACTGAGAGACTTCTGAATCAATTTCGACAAGGGGAGGATTTTTTGAGGCGTATCGTCACATGTGATGAGACGTGGATTCACTATTATACCCCTGAATCTAAAATGGCGAGTAAGGAGTGGCAAAGGAAGGATGAAGGCTGCCTAGTTAAGGCCAAAAGTCGCCTCTCAGCCGGAAAAGTGTTTGCAACGATTTTTGTTGACTCGAAGAGAGTTTTACTCATTGATTTTCTTCACGATCAACAAACAATGAATGCGGCCTACTATTACCAGTTGTTAGTCAGCAAGAACCTCCTACCGAAACAAAAGACGAGGTATGCCCATTAGAAAGGTCATCCTTCTCCACGATAACGCTAGGCCGCACACCGCGGCTTTAACAAGTGATAAACTGGAAGAAGTGGGCTGGAAAACACTTGAGTACCCTCCTTATAGTCCAGATTTGTTCCCCTGTGACTGCTTTTTGTTCGCACTCCTGATAAATCACCTAGAGAAAAACGATTCAAAAGCAATGAAGAAGTCGAGGAGCACGTGCGCAATTGACTGACAACTCGTCCTTAAACTTTTTATGAACAAGCAATATTAAAGCTTCCAAAACGGTGGTAAAAGTGTGTAGACAACGTAGGTGACTACATTGTTTAATAAGAGATTACAATATTGTTTAGTAAATGTATAAAAAAAAAATTACCGTTTATATTTGATTCACCCTTGTAAGTCCTCTCGATAAATTCTTTTTTTACCAAGGATTCCTCAAGATTTGAAATTTTTGTCATCATACTCGTCAAACGAATTTGTATTCGAGAAACCTTCTCTGGTGGCGTTCGCGGAACTTCGAAATTTATTTTTAACAAATAATATTCGCGTCTTAATAAATTATCTTTATTTTCGTTTTTATTATTATCCTGAACGAGCCCTGTAAATTATTACAGTCACGCACAAAATAAAATTATAATATTAGTTTATTTAAAATTTTTTAATTTATTAGAAAAATCTATAATAATAATTAGATGTTTCTTTTCTGACAGCTATCAACAAATGCTTTTGTGTTTTATAAAGCATCTTATGGTGTTAAGCGCTCATGATATGTATTCGTTTCGTATTTATATATAGGGTGATTCATTATGAGGTTTGGTTTTCAATCTCAAATAAAAGGCATAAAGTTGAATTCTATAGTAAAAATTTTATTGTAACTCGAAAGAACAATCTATGGCATTTACTTTTTAAGATTATCTCATTTAAATGTTGACCGCGACTACACCGTAAATGGTCCATCCTAAGGGACCAATTTTGGACGACGCGTTCCAGCATAGCGACCAGTCTCTCGCAAATGACACGAGTAATGTTGGCTTGCAAAGCGTCGATTGAAGCTGGCTTATCCCTAAAGACCAGAGACTTCGTGTAACCCCAAAGAAAATAATCTAAAGGTGTGATATCACACGATCTAGGCGGCCAATTTACTAGTCCAAAACGTGAAAACAGGTTCTCACCAAAATTATTTCTCAATAAGTCATTGTTTCTCTCGCTGTATGCGAAGTAGCGCCGTCTTGTTGAAACCAAAGTTCACCGATACCACGGGCTTCAATTTCAGGTAGCAAAAAATCCGTTATCATGGTGCGATAGCGGTCGCCATTGACGGTTACGTTCTGACCGGACTTATTTTGAAAGAAATATGGACCGATGATTCCACCGGCCCATAAACAACACCAAACTGTGCATTTCTGTGGCTTTAGTGGTAGCTGTTGAAGCTCTTCAGGTTGTTCATCAGCCCAAATACGGCAATTCTGCTTATTGACGTATCCATTGAGCCAAAAATGCGCCTCATCACTAAACAAAATTTCGCGATAAAACAGCGGATTTTCATTGAGCTGATTCAGAGCCCATTCGCCAAAAACACGACGCAAACCTAAGTCGCCCGACTTCAATTCTTGCACGAGTTGAAGTTTGTATGCTTTACAACTAAGATCTTCACGTAAAGTACGCTAAGTTGTTGCGTACGACAAACCAAGCTGTTGAGAACGACGCCAAATCGATTCGTCACGGTCTTGAGCCACACTTTCAGCTACAGCCGCTGTATTCTCTTCACTACGTGCTGGATGTGGTCTAATCGGTCGAGTATCATCCAATAATGTATGCTGGGTTTCAAATTTGCGGATTGTATTAGCTATAGTGGTTTAGGTAGGTCGACGATGCACACCATAAGTTGCTCTAAGAGCACGAAAGATATTTCTCACAGAATGCTGATTTTCGTATTACAGCTGAACAATTTAGATACGTTGTTGCGGTGTCAGTCTTTCCATGATGATTTTTCAAACAATAATGAATAAAAATTACATTACAGTTTGACAGGAGTCACGCGTGATCTTCAAAAAAAGCCTATTGAAAATCAAACCTCATAATGAATCACTCAATAATAAAATAAACATTACCACCTCGGCGCGTCTACGTATACTGGATGTCCCATTTTAAAAAATACATGGAAATTTTTTTCAACTAAAGGACGGGAAAGAAAAACTTTTTTAATACTACTAGGATCAAAAAGAGACCAATTTTTTTTTTTTTTTAAATTTTTTATTAATTCTTTTAAATCTATTTCGTTGCCTTCAAAGCAGCCCCCAACCAACACAATACACTTATGACAACGTTTTTTCCAATCCTCGAAACAATCAGAAATGTCCTTTTCCAGAATTGCCTTCAACTGACGCAGCGATTCATGTTTAATTTCCTTAATCGAGTCAAAACGATGTCCCCGAAGTGGTCTTCTGAGTTCATTGAACAGCCAGAAGTCACGCGGCCCTAATCAGGCGAATACGGTGGTTGTGGAACGATATGAGTTGAATTTTGGTGTGAGACGATGCGTTATCGTGATGCAAAAACCGTGAGTTGTCTTACCACAATGTCGGCTTCTTTTTGCAAATAGCTTCATGCAAACGATGCATAACACTTAAATAATATTTCTTGTTAACCGTTAGGCCCGACGAAAAAAATTTTGATTGCACAAGACCACGATAGTCAAAGAAAACTAACAGCATGACCTTAATTTTTGAACCTTTGGCACGATATACGCTTGATTGATCGGTTGATTCTAAATCGTAGACATAGATCCATGTCTTATCAGCCGTAATAATGCGTTCCATGACGTTCTGGTAGTCAGAAAGCATCTTTTCGCACACATTACCATGACGCTCTTTTTAAAAAAAATTAAGTGTTTTTTTTGTTTAAGACGCAAATGATCTTTCAAAATTGCTAGAATCGATTTAAATAGAATGCCAACAGTATAAACAAGGTCTCTAATTGTTAATTGACGATTCTTGAGCACAAGGTTTTTGATTTCTCTGATGTGTTTCTCATCAGTTGCTGTCGATGGTCGTCCGGGACGCTTCTTGTCTTCGACGCTGTCTCTGCCTTCTTTGAACTGTTTGAGTCACCTGTAAATATTTCTTTCCGACCAAGTCTGTTTACCGAAGGCCTTCGACAACATTTTTATCGTTTCTGCATAAGAAATTTCATTTCAAAGACAAAATTTATTGCAACTTTTTTGCTCACTAAAATCTAACATTATAAAAATCGCCGAAATCACTTTCTAATGTTCACAAAAACGAGCGTCACTTGCAAACTAATGAATATATTGACATGAATTTGACACAGATGTCTCTCACAGTACTACTAACTTTAAAAAAAAAAGTTTCGACAAATCGATAAACCCGCGAAATTCAAATCGAAAATTGGTCTTACTTTTTGATCATAGTAGTATAAGTTGTAGAGTTCCGAGGCGGACAACTCATGGTGACCTTGATCATGACCATACAGGTCATTTCAAGACAGACTCGATTGTTTAAAATGAGAACTCCTATTTTCGACCCCGGAAATAGAAAGAGCGAGAAAGTTTACGACCTGTAATATCAGGTAATAACTCTGATATTGATCAGGACCCGAATCATGACTTACAAGGTCATTAAAATTGATAAACTCGAAAATCTTGAAATTGAGATCTTCTACAGAAGAGTTTGGGTGGAAGTCGTAGAGGAAGACAGCAAACGTTTAGCTGGACCGTGATTTCGACCATGACCTTCTAGGTCATTTCAAGATTAAACTTACTTTAAGTCGGAACTCCCACATTGGAAACCGGAAATGGACGGGGCAAGAAATTTAATGTCCAAATATGATCTTGACTATGACCTTGACCTTTCAGGTATCAAGGTTTCAAAAGGTAAGTCCCAATATAGAAAAAATGCGCAAGATGAGATAAGACCACGGAAGAGCCTGACCGGTCAAGGTAAGATCACTAGAGGACCTGGCTAGTCAAGGCAAGATCACGGAAGGATCCAGCCAGATAAGGCAAAATCACTGAAGGGCCTGGCCAGTTAACGCAAAAATAGAGATTATTGTTCAACGATGCCTAAAACTTGCAACTTGTAAATAGTAATCGACCTGTTTCTGAAAATAAGTGATGATTTTTAATAGCACACCACGTGAAATATTTTGACACTCATCCCGGATTCTCATTATCATGTCATTTCTCATAGTAAGTCGATTTCAGTATACTACATTCTTCAATAAGTCCCATTAATAAAAATCTAGCTAGGTCAGATCTAGTGATCGAGGAGGTTACGTTACTGACCTCTTCTACCTATCCATTGGATGGTGAATCTCTGATTGAGATAAGCTCTCACGCATAAACTAAAATGAAGAGAGGCACTATCTTGTTGCAGCCATATTCTATTTCTAGTTTTCTTCTCAACATCTTAAGCAAAGTAGGCGATTCATTTCTAATTACGAGGGTAGTCCCAAAAGTCCCTGATCTGACTTATGAATACAGGTAGTTTTAAAAAAACAATTACTGCAATTGACAATACCACCTTTCAACAACTTAATGTAAAAAATTCATAACGGTACGTTTATTATTATTTTTTTTACAGACATCCAAAGTGAACGCTCTCAGTGAATTTGTAAATATGGAAAAAATCGGGCATCGTTATGTGATACAATACTTTCATTTGAGAGGTCTAAGTCCAACCGATATCAAAGCCGAGTTGGATTGTACTCTGGGGAAGTCTGCTCCTTCGTTTACAACGGTCAAATATTGGGTAGCTGAGTTTAAGCGAGGTCATACGAGCTGCCAAGATGAACACCGCAGTGGTCGACCAAGTGAGGTCACTACGTCAGAAAATGTGAAGAAAATCTACAAAATGTATTGGATGACCGTCGACTAAAAGTGCGCGAGATAGCAGACATGGCAGGCATTTCAAAAAGTGCTGTGCATCGCATTTTGACCGAAAATTTGGACATGAGAAAGCTGTCCGCAAGATGGGTGCCGCGTTTGCTTACAATGGAGCACAAACAGCAACGTGAGGATGTTTCCATCGAGTGTTTGACAATGTTTCGCAGCAATAAAGCCGAGTTTTAGCGTCGATTCATAACCATGGACGAAACATGGGTCCATCATTTTACACCTGAGACCAAGGAGCAGTCAAAGCTGTGGACTAAAAAGGGAGAACCGGCTCCACAGAAAGCAAAGACAATTCAGTCAGCTGGCAAGGTCATGGCATCCGTTTTCTGGGATGCGCGTGGAATAATATTTATTGATTATCTCGAAAAAGGAAAAACAATCAACGGCGCATATTATGCAGCCTTATTGCAGCATTTGAGTGATGGAATCAAGAAAAAACGGCCCCATCTGACGAAAAAAAAAGTGTTGTTTTATCACGACAACGCACCAGTCCACACGTGCGTCATTGCGATGGCTAAAATCAATGAGTTGAAGTTCGAATTGCTTCCTCACGTACCCTATTCGCCAGATCTGGCTCCCTCGGATTATTTTCTTTTTCCGAATATGAAAAAATGGCTCGGTAACAAGAGATTTGCCAACAATGAAGAGGCAAAGACTGCGGTTAATAGGTATTTTGAGGAGCTTGACGGTTCTTACTATAAAGCGGGTATCGAAGCTATTGAACATCGTTGGGAAAAGTGTATCGAACTGAAAGGAGAATATGTTGAAAAATAAAAAACATTTTCGCAATTTTTTTACTGTTTTCTTTGTCGGGTCGGGTACTTTTGGGACTGCCCTCGTAATTGCAAGTAATTTTGCCTATTTACTAAACCTTCAAAAAAAAAAAAAAAAACCAACTGAATACCCGTTGACCATGCTGCATTACATATTTACACTCCAGCGATGTTAGTGATCAATTTCTTGCATTAAATGAGGGTTTACTGAAGACTAAAAATGACAGTTATGACGATTTGAATCATTAGTACTCCCAACAAACACACCGTGCCAGTGCAATTTGGCCGACACGCCGTGGCTTTATTTTGCCGCAACATTACTTACAAGACACGGCGTTCCGCCAGAATAGTGGGAAAATGCGGCTACAAAACGGCTTTCATTTAGGAGGTTAAAATGCGGGTATTTTGCTTGTTAATTGCCAGAACGGTATAGCGCGCACGACGTGTCGCCAAAATGCTTGCAAAATGCCGCTACTACAAATTGTAGCCTCTAAATATTATAATATAAATTATTTATTTATAAATTATATTATTCTTAAATTGAATATAGCAATATTAAATGCAATCACATGCAAAAATACATAAAAACTATGCTTTGTGCTGCAATATTTATATACAGGTTGGGCCATTTTAATTTTCCCACCTAAATATCTCAAAATCTAAGCAAGATACGGGAAAAAGTTTTAGACGAAAGTTAAAGAAGGCATAGAGGGTCAGATAACAGTGACCTTTAGCTTGACCTTGGAGTTAACCTTTAAGGTCAGTTGAAGGTCAACTTAATTTTTTTAAATTAAAACCCCTATTTTTATGCCGGAATCAGAAAGAGCGAAAAATTCTGCATCAAATTTGTTTTTAACAAAATTTTGTTTTATGACCTCCAAAAAGTCAAAAATCAAGATCGTATATCTTAAAAAGTCGTTTCTTGCAATTTCACTGCATTACCGTGGTTTTTAGGAAAAATAAACTGATTCATTATTAATCTAAGGCACTATCAATACTTACCCTACTAAACCTAAGCCCGGCCTTCACATATTACCTCCCCCCTCCGCTTGACCACCCCCTTCACCACCCACAACCCCTTTCATCATAAGATTAAATGTTTAATCTCAAGTTTCATCCTCCAAATCCCTATTTTTGATGCTGGAATCGAAATGAACAAAAAATTCTACATTATTTTTGTCCTAGAGAAAATTTTATTTTGTGACCTTCAAAAGGTTAAAAATTAAGGTCAAATGCCTTAAAAACTGCTTTCATTCTAACGCGATGTTTAGGAATAATAAAAATAATTTTGTACACGTGTTTGAATTCGAATTCTTTAGCGAAAAAAAAACAGTTGACTTTAAAACTGTATAATTTGGTAAAAAAATAAAAATTCCCAAAACCCCTATGAGATCCACTAGATAAACATGTTTTGAACATGTTTACACACAAATTAGGCCATTAGGTTGCGTGGTACTATTGGGAAACATTCCACCGAAATTCACTTTTTTTTCAAGGCGCTTTGGGAGATCAGCTATCACACCGCCATTTTGTTTTTAAATGTCATAAAGAAAACACACACACACACACTTATTTCCTCTCTAACACCCTTACACCTCATTGATCTCAAATACTATTTATCACTACGCTGCCTACCCAAAGTTCTACTTGCTTGTAGGGAGAGGTGACTAGGGCATTTGCGGGTAGAGCTTGCAGTGGGAAGAGACATAAAGATAAGTGTAAACTTTAAGTTGACGTCGAAGTTGACTTTCGCAATTATTTTAAGATTATCTTTACATTTTGAGATAAAATCCTTTGTTTTCAATTCTGGAATCAACCTCTATTTTCAAAACCGCTAATTTTCCCTTTTATCTACGTGTACCCTGCACATCTCAAATTTTATCCTTACTATCTACCACTACTTTACTTTCCCAAAACTTAATCTGCGAGTAAAATTTATTTAGTAGGGTATTATTCAGTAGATTTCAAGATAGGGAAGACAATAAATAAACGTAAACTTTAATTGGACCTTTGGGCTAAATTTTCAGATTAGTTTAAAATCAACTTTATTATTTATAATAAAAACCTTTATTTTTAATGCTGAAATAGAAAGTAGACTACGAAAATATTTTAGGAGAAGTTAATTATCTTATACTTGAAAAATTACGCATCTCATATATGTTTTGAATATCTGATTTTTAATTGTGAAAATTGTTAACAAATTTCTGATTTATGTGACTTTTTGCTAAATGACAAAATTAATTATATTTTTTCAAATTTTACGTTTCGGCCAATCTTAGAAAGTACATTTATAATACAGTTGCAGTCGGGGCTTCATTTTTATTCTTTTCATAAGTTTTTACAATTTTAATTATTATTTTATCTTAATTTTGCAAACATGACGAACAGAACTAAAATGGCTGACTATCAGCCCAATGATATTGTTGATATGATAATGTTTCTAGGGGAAACTCATAATAATTATCGTACTGCGGCAAGACTGTACGCAGAACGCTTTCCTAATAGAAGACATCCTGATCATAAAACAATAAGTCAGTTAACACAAAGAGCTCGTGGTGGGCAGCTAGTCCGTCAACGCAGGCATCATGAATATGACGAAAATGATGTTCGTGCTGTGACTGTTCTTGCAATCATTCATCTTAACCCTCATATTAGCAGTCGCTGAGTTGAAAGAGAAATCGGTATATCTAGAAAAACCTTCTTGAGAATCCTTAGAGTCCTTAGATACCATGCCTATCACATAACTTAAGTTCAAGAGTTACAGTTTTATCATTTTCAACAACGCATTGTGTTTTGCTAATGGGCTTTGGCTATGATAGAAAATGATCCTGAGTTTTCCAATTTTGTGCTTTTTTCTGATGAGGCCAAAATTTAAAGTGACGGAGAGCTCAATAGGCATAATTGCCATTATTGATCCGACGAGAATCCTCACTGGTATAGAAAAGTCAATCATCAAAGACGTTGGAGCTTTATGGTATGGTGTGGAATTGTAAATGGGTATTTGATTGGCCCTTACTTTTTTGAAGAAAATGTTGATAGGAATACCTATTTACAGTTCATTAGAGATCAGTCACCAGTACTGATGGAAGATGTCGATTTAGAGAAGCGACGAAGAATGTGGTTCCAGCACGATGGTGCACCAGCACATTTTGCACAGATCGTACGGAATTTCTTGAATGAAAATTACAATGGTAGATGGATTGGACGATGAGATCCTATAAACTAGCCTACTTGTTTACCTGTTATGACATCCCCGGATTTATTTTTATGGGACTACATAACAAATGTTATTTTTAAACAACAGCCTAGGACAAGATTAAACATGCAAGACCGCATTAGTCGAGCATGTGCTGCGATCCCAAGGCAAACTTTGCTTAACACCGTGCGCTATTTTAAAACACGTTTGCTTTTGTGCCTTAAAGTAGAGGGACGTAACTTCGAACATTTGTTTCGAGGTTAGATTAGTAATAGTAAAACCAGTGAGAGGCGAGAGGACTCACTTTAATCCAGCACCCCGAATAGTGAGGCTATGGGACTCACTTTAAACGAGCACCTCGAATAGTGAGAGGCGAAGGGACTCACTTTAATCTAGTACCCCAAATAGTGAGAGACAAGGGGACTTACTTTAATCCAGCACCCCAAAGGAAACAGAACTTACTACGTCTACGTCATTGTTTCTGGCAACTGCACCTGTTTGTCTAATCCATGAACCATTGTAATTTTTATCCGAGAAATTCCACATAATCCATGTAAAATGTACCGGTGATCCATCATTCTGGCAACACAATCTTTGTTACTTGTCTCAATAGACATTTTTTATTAGTTCTGGTAACTGATCTCTAACAAACTGTCCATAGATATTTTTATTGACACTTTCATCAAAAATGCACAAACCAATTACATATCCGTTAAGAATTCTACATCATACCCATAAGGCTCCAAAGTTGTGGTGATTTACTGTCATACGCCAGTGAGAATTCTCGCCAATCAGTATTTGTAAAACACAATGTGACTTCAAAACAATGAGACTTTAACTCATGAACTAAAATTATGTGATAAGTATGTATCTAAGGACTTTGAGAATTCTCAGAAAAGATCTTAATAGAATAATGGATAGATTTGGCTACTGCTTGGTTACTGATAATACAAGAGTCTAGATAAATGATTACAAAAATAGTCGAAATAGGAGTATTGTTATTGTCGTATTCATGGTAATAACCTATTTAACCCATCTTCACCGATGGATTAAATTTCAAGTAAAGAGCGTAGATAAGTATAAAATTTGAGATTGATAGGGTGATGTAAGGTCGAAGAAGGTTATTAGATTATTAATTTATTTTTTCTGCAAACCACGGTAATGCAGTGAAAATGCAAGTAACGGCTTAAGATATTCGACCTTGATTTTTGACCTCTTGGAAGTCATAAACCAAAATTTGGTTTAGAACAAATTTGATGTAGAATTTTTTGCTCTTTCTGTTTCCAGCATGAAAAATAGGGATTTTTATTTAAAAAAATTAAGTTGACCTTTAACTGACCTTAAAAGTCAACTCCAAAGTCAAGCTAAAGGTCACTGTTATCTGACCCCCTATGTCTTCTTCAACTTTTGTCGTAAACTTCTTTTTGTATCTTGCTTAAATTCTGAGATATTTAGGTAAAAAAATTAAATTGACCTACCCTGTATATATATATATATATATGATATATATATATATATATATATATATATATATATGTGAGCCACTTTAAGTGACCCACCCAAATTTCTCCGCTGGTAAGTTAGATACAGAAAAATGTTTCAGACAAAAGTTGTATAGTTTTTAAGGGGGCATAAGATGGTACCATTGGTTTGACCTTAAAAAGTAATCTGAAGGTCACATAAAGATTACATTAAATTTCTCAAATGGAACCTACTATTTCTTGTTACATATTCTTGTAGGTTATTTTGAGAGCTTTCCAAAACACTATAATTAAATATTTTTTCATTGAGTAATTTTCGAATTATAAGGCTTCAAAGCAGTACTTTGCAGTACTGCTTGTTTAAATACGTTTATCTTACTTTTAGCATTGGTAATAAACAACGACGTGGAAGTTCTGTTTCCTTTGGGGTGCTTGATTAACGTAAGTCCACTTGCCTCTCACTATTATAACAATTATAATTATCAACCACGAAGCAAATGTTCGAAATTGCCTCTATTGGCTTCAAGGCATAAATTTCATTGCCTCTGGAAACGTTGTACTGTCTTTAGCAAAGTTTCTCTTGGAATCGCTGCGCAAGCTCGATGAATCTCGTTTATCTCTTGTATGGCCAAATTGTTTCACGCGCTTTTCAGACGAACGCGCGCGATGAAATAAAGAGCCAAAACGCACCGCGCGTGACGGGTCGACTAGTTCGACCGCCGGATACTGGGAGGGGGCTCGCGTTAACACTAGAAGCGCCGCGTAGCGGCTAACAATTGCACTAGCTCCGCATATGTTATGAGCAATTGTTAGTCAGAGAGAATTCCCGAGCGGCTCCATTCGGATTGATCTCCGCCGATCACAGGCGAGGAGAGTCTGTATGTGAACATTTGTATGTAAACAGGCGTTTTTTGTAAAATTCGATCTTTATCCGTATGTAAAAGTGCCTGACTATCCGCCTAATGAAATTGTTGATATTATAACGGTTTTAGGGGAATGTCATAACAATTTTCGTGCAGCGGCAAGACGGCACGCTGAATTTTTTCTAATTAGGAGACACTCAAATCATAGGACAATATGTAGAGTAACCGAAAGAGCTCGCGGTGGACATCTTGTTCGCCAACGCAGGCGCCACAAATACGACGAAAATGATGCTCGCGCTGTGACTATCCTAGCAGTTATTCATCTTGACCTTTATATTAGCAGTCACCAAATTGAAAGAGAAATTGGTATAGCACAAAAAATGGTTTTGAGAATTCTAAATGTTCTTAGATATCATGCCTACCACGTAACTTTGGTTTAAGAGTTAAGGCCACATCATATTCGAATGCGTATTGAATTTTGCCAATGGGCTTTAAGAATAATAGTAAATGATCCTAATTTTTTTAGATTTGTACTTTTTTTTGATAAGGCTAAATTTTGCAGTGATGGACAACTTAATAGGCACAATTCTCATTATTGGTCAAATCAAAATCCCCAGTGGCACATACCTGTAGACCATCAAAATTGAGGAAGCCTTATGGTATGGTGTGGCATAGTCAATGGTTATTTCATTGGTCCTTATTTTTTTGAAAGAAATGTTGATAGAGACAGCTATTTGGAGTTGCTAAGAAATCGGTTGCCAGAATTGTTAGAAGATGGTCCTTTAGCTACAAGACAAAAAATGTGGCTCCAGCAAGATGGTGCAGCACCACATTTCGCATGAGTAGTACGTGGCTTCTCAAATTATAACTACAGTGAGAGATCGATAGGACAAGGAGGTCCAGTTAACTGACCTCCTTGCTCACTAGATCTCATATCTCCAGACTTTTATTTATGGAGCTACTTTAAAAATGTTGTTTTTGCAGAACGGCCAACAACTAAAGCGAACATGAAAGACCGTATTCGTCGAGCTTGCGCAGCGATTCCAAGAGAAACTTTACTAAGAACAGTACAACATTTCCAGAGGCGATTACATTTATGCCTTAAAGCCAATGGAGGTAACTTCGAACATTTGCTTCGTTGTTAATAATTATAATTGTTATTATAATGAGAGGCAAGGGGACTCACGGTAAACAAGCACCCCAAATGTGAGAGGCAAGGGGACTCACGGTAAACAAGCACCCTAAAGGAAACAGAACTTACTACGTCCACGTCGTTGTTTCTGGGTAATGCTAAAAGTAAGATAAACGATTTTAAACAAACAGTACGGCAAAGTACTGTTTTGAAGCCTCGTAATTCAAAAATTATCCAATAAAAAAATATTTTATTAGTGTTTTGGAAAGCTCTCAAGATAACCTACAAGAATATGTAACAAAAAATAGTAGGTTCCATTTAAGAAATTTAAGGTAACCTTTATGTGACCTTTAAATTACTCTTGAAGGTCAAACAAATGGTGCCATCTTATGTCTCCTTCGAAACTATACAACTTTTGTCTAAAACATTTTTCTGTATCTGGCTTACCAACGGAGAAATTCGGGTAGGTCACTTAAAATGGTTCACCCTGTATCTCTAGAATTAAAGGTTTTAAGAAAAAAATTTTCAGACAATAGTTGTTACATTTTCAAAAGGACGTCCAACTGTGACCTTGTCCATGACCGTAAATATGACCTTTGAAGTCATTTGAAAGTTAAATTGGTTTTCTTAAATGAAAACTTTCATTTTTGACCCTGAAAAACGAAAGAGCAGAAAATTTTACCTCCTAATATGACTTCGACCATGATCTGGAATATGACCTTCAAGGTGATTTGAAGACCAATCCAATATTTTAAATGGGAAGCCTTACCTTTGACCCCAGGAAAGGAAAGAACAGAGAATTTCACGTTCAATCAAGGTGTGACCTTGACCATAACCTTTATGGTCATTTCGAGGTCAAAAAATTTGTTCAAAGGAAAGTCTCCGCCTTTGGTCATGCAAATGAAAAAAAGCGAAAAACTTATATGGGATATCTTTTACGACGAGATTGACCATGATCTTGACTATTAACTAGAAAGCTATTTGAAGGTTCAGGTTACATTTTTCCAAAAGGGAACTTAAACTTTGAATCCTAATTTTGATACTTAATAATTCCATTGGCATTCTTCTAACAGTAGACAAATAATGATGGTCCCCTTAGTTTAGTTACGTATAATAAAAAAAAATTAAAAAAGAAAAAGCAGTAAATTTTTTTTAATTGATTTTCATTATGAATTAACTTAAACAAAATTAGACATACAGAAAATATTTTCGCA
This sequence comes from Chalcis sispes, assembly GCA_949987625.1. NCBI lineage: Eukaryota > Metazoa > Arthropoda > Insecta > Hymenoptera > Chalcididae > Chalcis > Chalcis sispes. The sequence continues at coordinate 23,134,500 of OX465098.1, read as the reverse complement.
GCTAATAATACTTTTCTCAATAAACAAAGATTCTTTCTTAATAATAAGAGAAGTTTGATAGTCTCGAATTTTGTATTATTTTTTCCTTGATTTAACCCTTTGCCTTACGATTTAATTTCTTACTGTGCGTGCCAAAAGCGACACCAAAGTCAGTCACGCGTAGGGACATAAACAACTTGGCTGGGCGTTCGAAATTGTACAAATCGCAATTGCATACGATTTGTATATACACGTGCATAGTACAATTAACTTTGCAAGATGTTTGATAAATAATTACTTATCACGTCTTTGAGACGTTTTGTTTATGTTTGGACCGGTAGACTTACAACGTCTCTGACACGTCCTGTTCATGTTTAGCCCGATAGACCTATCACGTCTCTGAGACGTCATTGTAAGCTAAGAGGTCAACAGTCTGATAGTCGGCGATCACCTTCAATGAATAACATAGTTTATTACAATCATTCTGTAAACGTGTATGAATTCTTTTTTGTTTAATTTCTTGATTGTGAATTTGGTTGCCATATAGTGGTTTCTAAATAATAGAGGCCATATAGTGGTTTCTGAAGTTATTACTAATTTAAATTAACTGTGTCATTCATTGTAAGTTTATTTGAATATGAAATAGAGGCATCACATTGAGAAATTTTGAGTTTCTTCAAATTTTCTTATTCTTGAAAAAATTCGTTATTCAATTGAAAAAACAATTTACTTGTTTGTTAATTTTTTAAATTAGATTTATTTTTGTTAGATATAGTTAAATTCACGTTTAGTTATATTGAATATTCGGGACGCTGTTTACAATTTCATGTAAGTGTGCCGGATAGTATGTGTTAGTGTACGAACGCGTTGACCAAAAGTATTTACTTGTTGAGAGACGTTAGTCAGTCAATCATGAGATTTCGTACCTTTAACCCGTTGTGGTCACTCGGGGTCCAGATGACCCCAGACAAAATTTGAGATGAAATATCTTGAATGTATCTGTTAACCCGTTGTATATTTTATGATAATGCTTACCCTATTCACATTTCTAAATTACGTCAAAACGGCCCACTTCACTTTTCAAAATAAATATACTTTTTCCGGCCGATCATTATAAGTTGTATTTTTCTTAAAAGTATATATTATCAAGAGTACAACCCCGAAACGTGTCCGCTGTATCTCAAAAATTGAATGTTTTATGACCTTCTTAGTAAAAAAACCCAAAATTTCAAAAAAAATTTTCATTCAACAATTTCATTATTAAAAAAATTATAAAGAGGTAAATAAACTATTTTCTCTTAAGGAGGTAGTTATAAACTATGTCCAAACCAATTTTCAAGTCAATCCAATAAATAGGAGGGAAATGGCGGAGGTTTTTCCGCGTGGGGTCACGCTGACCCCATATGACCACTACGCTATTATTCGGAGGTGTGACCACAACGGGTTAACGTTAACGTTCATTGTATTCATTTTGTTAATGATACTTTGTTACTAATAAAACTTTTTTTTGGGTTATTTGCGAATCCGTGTTCTTTTATTTTTATAAATTAAAAGGCTATAGCCCCAGATACGCGAAAGCTATACGTTGAGAAAATAATTTAATATAGGTCAGTGTGTAGTAAAAAGTTGTATATCAATAAAAAAAAAAAAAATGGCGTCGACAACGTTTAAAATTAATCCACTTACAAAGGATAACTATTAAAGTTGGTCAGTTCAAATAGAAGCAGTAGCCACTAAAAATGGATCTTAGAAGCATATTTGCGGCAAGATATTGAGACCGAAGCTGAGAGCCGGAGCAGAAGAAGCACAGTCTAGGACAGATCAAGAAAAATGGGACGATGATGATGCGAAAGCTAAGGCAGACTTGATCATCGCGATTGATCCAAGTGTACTGCGATTAATGACTACTGCAGCACAAGTTTGGAACAAATTAAAGTTAGAATTTGCGTCGATAGGGCCAGCGAAAAAGGCGAGTCTGCTGAAACGAATATCGACGTTAAAGATGAACGATGTTAATGATCTTCGAACGCAACTAATGGAGTTTGACATCACAGCGCAGTTAGAATCGATGGACATTCCTATAAACCCAGAATTATTATCGTATATGTTGCTTAACAGCTTACCAACGAGTTTTAATGTGTTAAAATGCTTGATAGAGTCGCGAGATACTCTACCGAGTCCGGAAATTATTCGGCAGAAAATTCTAGAAGAATTCGACTCGAGAAAACAACAAGAAAGTGGTGAAGCCGCAGAAGCAATGTAGGTACAGAAAAGCCGGGAAAAATTTGAAAATGGTCGACGCGGTAGAAGAAATGAAGTTTCTCGCCAAGTGACAGATAATGAAGCGAGGGAAAACAGAAATTTTTGATTTAAATGCTTTAGGTGTCATGTTGTAGGTCATAAAGCTGCTGAGTGTCCTGAAAAAGGTTCATAAAATGATACGAAGCGCGAATCATCGTCAAAAGTTGAAGAAGTTGGATGTGCATTCTAAAGTGTAGAATTTGAAGAGTTATTAGGTGCTAAAGAAAAAGGATGTTAGAGACGCTGGTGTTTGGACAGCGGCTGCACGTCACATATGTGTAACGACGTAAACGTTCTTCGAGAGAGTACAAAATCGAATAAGGAAAAGTTGTTGTTGGCCAGCGATACACAAATTGATATTGATGCGCGGGGAACGGCTAGTGTTACGACAACGAATGGTAAACAAAAAGAGTCCGTGGAACTCAACGATGTGTTGTTAGTGAAACAGTTACGATCGAATCTACTGTCAATAGCGAAAATCACAGATCATGGACATACTGTTCTATTTGACAAAGACAGAGCGATAGTACGCGGTAAGGACAGAAAAATCAAATTAGTCGCTAAGCGTGAAGGTAATTTATATTATTTCTGTGAGAATTTAGAACAGGCAAATCTTGTGAATAATAATGCTGTGAGTGTAGATGTGGGGCATCGTAGACTTGGACATTAGAATGTGTGTGATGTGCTGAAATTATCGAGCAGTGGACTGGCAACGGGAATGAATGTCAAAGGCAAAAAACTGTCACAGCCGTGTGACATTTGCATGCGTGGAAAATTTACAATGTTGCCGTTTCTGAAGAGATCTCAAAGAAGTTCAGGTGTGCTGGACATAGTGCATTCTGATGTGTGGGGACCTGCAAGGATAGTCATTTAAACGTTTGAAATATTTTATAATATTTATAGATTATCACAGTCGATGGTGTGAGGTAATATTTCTTAAAAATAAAAGTGATGCGTTACAGGCATTCAAAGAGTATAAAGTGCGAGTTGAGAATCAGACTGGTAGACAAATAAAATTTCTGATGACGGACAATGGTTTAGAGTATCGTAATCATGAATTCGCTAAGTTTTTAAAAGAATACGGCATTTCACGGTGGTTGACAGCTTCTTATACGCCATAACAAAATGGTGTTGCTGAGCATATAAATCGAATCCTTGTGGAGATGACACGGTGTTTATTAGTGCAAACAGAATTACAAAGTGTTTTTTGGGCTGAAACGGTGACCGCATCAAACTTTTTACGAAACAGGTGTCCGATAGTGATTTTGAAAGGTCATACTCCGTATGAGTATTAGTATAAGAGTATACCGGACCTGAGCAATCTCAGAGCGTACGGAGCAAAGGCGTACGTGTTTCAGAAGGAGCCTGGAAGAGGTAAATTCGAACCGAAGGCGAAAGACGGCGTTTTGGTGGGGTATTCAGATGAATCAAATGGGTATCGAGTGTAAGTTCCGGAAGACAATAAAGTCATCATAACAAGGTACGTAAAATTCGTCGATGATCGATTAGCAGAAATTGGAACAGATGTTAATGAATCAATGGAAAAGTTCGACGAAGAGGACGATAGAATTGAGTTTGAAATGAAAACCAACGAAGATGGTGATCAATCTGCGAGGAAGGATAGTCCGCCGGTGCCGCAGATTATTGTAAACTCACCAGCAGGATCATCAGCGAGGTCAATGATCACGCGCGGGGCTGGCAGGCCATGATTATTGCGCACAGGCAGTCGAGGGAAACCAAGAAGAGTATATCATACTAGATCGACTGTGGTCGACAAAGAACCTGATAATGTACTAGGTTGTTCAAAAAGTTTTTAAAGCGGAAATGAAGATACTTTTTTTTGTTGGTGAAATCACTTTTATTGCTCAGTATAATCTCTTATAAGTTCAATACACTTGGTCCAACGGTCTTCCAACTTGCTTATCCCATCATGTAAGTGACTTTCTGCAAGGCCTGCAAAATACTCCTCTACGACGGCTATAACCTCTTCGTTTGATGAAAAATGCTTCCAATGAAGGAATTTCTTGAAGTATGGAAACAGCCAGAAGTCAGAGGGAGCTAAATCAGGCGAATAAGGTGGATGCTGCAACAATTCGTACTTTAATTCGGTTATTTTAGTGATGGTTTTTTGAGCTGTGTAAGCGGGTGCATTGTCTTGATGAAAAATGATTTTTTTCTTGTGCAAACCGGGTCTTTTTTCACTAATTTTTTCATCCAATTGGTCCAAAAGGTTACAATAATATCCAGAATTTATTGTTTTGCCAGTTTGGAGATAATCCACCAACAAAATCCCTTTTGCATCCCAAAAAACTGACGCTAACACCTTCTTCGCCAATTTCTGGATACGAACTCGCTTCGGTGCCGAAGTGCCTGGTTCACACCACTCTTTAGCCTCTTGTTTTGATTCAGGGTCATAATGGTAGACCCAAGCCTCATCCATAGTGATGAATCGACGCAAAAAATCCTTTTTATCCTTTCGAAAACGCTCCAAATGTTGCTCAGAAAGTCGCATTCAAAAGTGTTTTTGTTCCATTGTAAGCGAATGCGGCACCCATTGTGCACAGAGCTTTCTGAAACCCAAAATATCGTTTAAAATATGACTCACACTGCATAATGAGATGTCTAGGGCCTCTGCTAAATCTCTCTCGGTCAACCGACGATTTTCCAAAACCATATCCTGTACTTTTGCTATGAATGCTGGTGTTGGTGCACTTATTGGACGTCTTGAGCGTGGATCGTCTTCAACGCTTTTTCGACCACGTCTGAACTCTAAAACCCATCGATGCACAGTTCGAAATGAAAGAGCAGATTCCTTTAACACTTTCACCATTTTTGTATGAATTTCCGTTGCTGATAAACCTTCCAAAACAAAGAATTTTATCACTGCACGATATTCGGTTTTTTCCATTGTAAAAAAAATACACTGACACGTCAATTTCAAATGGCTTGTAAACAAACAATGAATTGACAGAGTGGAATAAAACTTTGGGTATGTTTATATGAAAGATAAAATATTAAAATCGCGTAAAAATTTTGGTTCTTCTACTGCTCTATAGATGTCGCTTTCAAAACTTTTTGAACAACCTAGTAAATGATGAAAATGAAAATAATGAAGATGAGCCCGAAATAGAAGATGGAGTGTTCACAGATGCTGATGAAGATATTAAAGCTATAGAAATGGCAAATTTGGCTGATATATCTATAGAAGGCGCGATGAGTAGCCACGATTCTCAAAGAAGGTTAGAGGCGATAGCTGAAGAAATCAAAGCGCTGATAAAGCATGATACGTGGACATTGGTAAAGCGACCCAAGGACAGAAAGGTCATCAGGTGCAAAATTGTATTTCGAAATATTAGGTTGTCCCATAAGTTTCTTCCCTTTTTTGATGCAAAATAAATACACGATATTTGTTGTTTAAAATTGATTTAATATCCCATCTTGATTAAATGCTTATGTACCGTTGTCTTGGGAATGTTAGTGGCATCCACTATTTTACACACACTATATCGCAGATTTTTAGCGAGCACAGTCTTGATAAGGTCCGTATCCGTCGTTGCTGGGCGGCCGCTGTGGTCTTCATCTTTCAACTCAAAATTGCCAGCTCAAAATTTCTTAAACCAATAGCGGACGGTACTAATAGTCGTAGCACCACTCCCGTAAATGAAGCAAATCTCGTCTGCAGTGTCCTTTGCACTATTGCCTTTTTTAAAGCAATGAAAAATAACATGCCGCAAATGCTTCTTTTGGCTCTCCATATTAAACGGTGCAGAAAAAATTTTAAAAGAGACTTTGTCACCAACGAAACGGATTTTGAAAGAGCTCTGGGATGACTGGAACCGATGCCATAAACGGCTAAGAGATAAACCTGCATGTTTATATAAACATAGCCAGTTAGAGTCATTCATAGCGTGGCGCGGAAAAAACTTATGGGACAACCTAATAAAATGAATCCTGATGGGAGTCTGGAGCGCAGAAAAGCGAGAGTTGTAGCTCGTAGTTTTGCACAACGTAAGGGAAATGATTTTACCAAAACGTTTGCACCTGTAGCTCGTTTAGAATCAGTAAGATTATTAATGGCCTTGGCAGCAAGAGAAAATCTTCAAGTTTTTCAACTGGACCTGGTTGTTGTGTACCTGAACGGGGATCTGGACGAGAAAATCTTCTTGGAAACACCGAAATACATCGAGGAGGCGCTACGTGAAATAGTGCGAAAAGATGGTGACAGTGAAATCTGTGTGAAAGCTCGTAAAATGATTCGTGATTTGCGAGAAGGTGAAAAAGTGTGTCGGTTAAATAAATCGTTGTATGGTTTAAGACAAGCAGGACGTCAGTGGAATAAGAAACTGAATACAGCGCTTGGTAAATTAGATTTGAAATTAACAGCAAATGACACGTGTGAATATTATAATACAAAAGACGGAGAGCGTACTTTTGTAGTCGTGTATGTTGACGATATTTTGTACGCGTCGAACAGTAAGAAAAGATTGCGAGAATTACGAATATAGCTGAGTAAAGCATTCGAATTTAAAGATTTGGGTTCCGCAAGTTGTTGTCTCGGTATTGAAATCAAGCAAACGGGATGCGAAATTAAATTAAGTCAAACGGAGTACGTGAGAGATTTATTGAAAAAATTTGGTATGGATGAATCGAAACCCGTGTATACACTGAGCGAGCCGCGAGTAAACTTACCGATTGGTGTGCCGCGTAAGGAACAGAAAGAAAAAGAAATACCATATAGACAGTTAATAGGTTCGTTAATGTATTTAGCCGTTGTTATTTAATGTGAAATACGGTGAAGAACATTGGGCAGCAGCTAAGCGTGTGTTACGTTATTTGAGAAGTACGCGTAATTAAGAACTTGTATATATGAAAAATAAACTTGGAATAGTTGGTTATTCTGATGCGGATCACGTGGCAGATATAAGAGACGGAATATTGTATACGGAATATTTGTTTGTATTGAGTGGCGCGGCGATTACTTGGCGATCTTGTAAACAAGACAGTTGCGATTTCGTCAACAGAAGCCGAGTATGTAGCGCTATCAGAGGCTACTCGAGAAGCAGTATATTTACGGAATTTAAGGCTTGACATGAATTTGCCTTAGTTATCACGTGTAACGATTGGGACAGACAATCGTGGAGCGAAAGCAATAGCTAAAAATGCAGTATATCATTCGAGAACGAAGCACATTTCAACGAGATATTTTTTTTTGTCAAGCATTCAATGAACAGAAACTTAAGTTGGTATACACACCAACGGAAGAAATGCCTGCTGATATGCTGACGAAATCATTGCCGGGACCAGCGCATTTTAAATACATGCATAGCATGGGAATAAACGATTGTTAACAGTGTGAAAACGTTGAATTTAAAGAAGGCGTGTTAAATATAGTTAAATTCACGTTTAGTTATATAGGATATTTGGGACGCTGTTTACAATTTCATGTAAGTGTGCCGGACGATATATACGAGGTCTGGCTATTAAATAACGAGATTGGTTACAAAAAAGGGTTTTATTATAAAAATTATTCTACATTCGGATGCTCCCCTTCAATATACTCCCCTTCCCTCGCCACACACCTTTCCATACGTTTTTTCCATTGATCGAAGCAGAGCTGGAAGTCTTCTTTAGTGAGGGCCTTAAGGAGCTCTGCCGTTTTTTGCTTTACCGCTTCCATCGACTCAAATCGGGTCCCTTTCAAAGCAGATTTTATCTTCGAAAACAAAAAAAAGTCGCATGGTGCCAAATCTGGCGAGTACGGTGCGTGTTCGAGCACTGGAGTGCGCTTACCGGCCAAATATTACTTTACAGATAGCGCATTATGGGCAGGTGCGTTGTCCTAGTGCAAAATCCACGAGTTGTTCTTCCACAACTCGGGTCGTTTCTTACGAACTCGTTCTCGCAGTGTTGCCAAAACTAACAAATAGTAAGTCTGATTGACAGTCTGACCCTCTGGAACCCATTCAGTCATCACGATACCGTTAATGTCGAAAAAAACGATTAACATTGCCTTGAATTTTGATTTGGACATCCTTGCTTTTTTGATTCTGGGCGATTCAGGCGTCTTCCAATGCATCGATTGCCGCTTTGTTTCAACATCGTATTGAAAAATCCACGTTTCGTCGCAAGTAATAATGTTTTTCATCAGTCCGGAATCTTTTTTTAACCTTTCAAGGAAATCTGAGCAGACCTGTTGACGCAAGAGCTTTTGGTCAGGAGTCAGGTTTTTTGGCACCAACTTCGCACAGACTTTTGTGATGTGTAATTCCTCGTGTAAAATTTGTCTAATTGTTTCTTTATCGGCGTTTACAGCCTCGGCAATCATCCGGATGCTCATTCGACGATCTGCACGCACAATTTGGTTGATTTTGGTCACTGTTTCCGGAGTTAAAACAGTGACAGGGCGACCTGGGCGTTGGTCATCTGCAGTGCTCACTCGGCCCTCACTGAAGCGCTTACACCACTCAAAAACACGCGCACGAGATAGAGAATCGTCCCCACAGGCCTCTTGCAACAATTTACAGCACTCAGTCGGAGTTTTTTTTAATTTAACGAGAAATTTGAGATTAATACGTTGCTCCTGTTTTTCGTCACACATGGTTTTCGGCACGAGAAAAAAACACGTTCATTTTAAACCGCTACTGCACAAATACAATAATAGTGATGAAAACGTGTTTTGGTACGTGCCTAGACAAGATATCTAGATACCTAACGCACTACTCGTTTTTTTTCCCACCCCTCTACGGCCCCCTTGTAGGCGCGCAGTCACGTAATTTAATAGCCAGACCTCGTATGTTAGTGCACGAACGCGTTGACCATAAGCATTTACTTAAGAAGTTGCCTCTTGTTGAGAGGCGTTAGTCAGTCAATCGTGAAATTTTTCACGAACACCTTCAACGTTATCGTTCATTGTATTCATTTTGTTAATTATACTTTGTTACTAATAAAACTTTTCTTTGGGTTATTTGGGAATCCATGTATTTTTATTTTCATAAATTAACAGTTTTTTTAATTTTAGTTTTATTTTTTATTTTGACATTTCCTCATTATGCCTGACTACACAGCTAATGAAATTGTCGATATTCTCCTTGTGTTAGGAGAATGTCGACGAGGCTACGTTCAAGCTTCAATTTGGTATGCTGCTAGATTCCCCGGAAAACCTCATCCCAATAACGCTGTTATTCATAATATTGAGTTGCGTGGCCAACAAGGTAAGTTTGCTCGTAAAAGGAGGTCCATGTTAACAGAAGATTATGCCAATAATCCTCAAGTGATTGCGGTACTAGCTATGCTGCACCTGGATCCTCAGATAAGTTCACGTCAAATTGAACGAGAGGTTGGTGTTACAAAATCACCAGCCAGCAGATATCTAAAAAATGTAAAGTACCACCCATATCACATACTATATTTTTGAACCAAGCTTTATCGTGATATTTATACTTACATCTACTCCTGCGTCTCCGCATTCATTCTTATTATACCCCGCGTTTTATAATTACCTATTACCTTTTCTTACATTTTTCTTCCTCAACTTCAAGTTTGAGTTTTATCACTTTTTCAATCGTCTCAATCGCGGCTGCAATTACTTTATTATCTGTCCCTCTATCAAGTTCGTTGAACTTATTATATTGACCACCCCTCTCCGGTAAATATTAAGTCATTCATTTTTTTACATTCCTCTAAGTAGTGATCAAATGTACCCCAGTCTTAAGCGCATAATAAACATAACCTATCTACATCCTTAAGCCAATATTTATTCTCATTTTCGAAGTTACCACATCTGACTCTCGCAAAGATAGGCAACATTTTTCCTCCGTTTTTATTATTTAAATATCTTGGTAGTTTATTTTTAACAATACTCCTATAGTATTTATTGTACCTGGACTTGTTTATTTAAACACTTAATATTTGCTCTTCAATGTCAATTTTTATTTTCTACACTACGTTTTCAACTTTATTTTCCTGGTTAATCTCATTCCATATATAAAGGGTGATTCATTATGAGGTTTGATTTTCAATAGGCTTTTTTTTACAGATCACGCGTGACTCCTGCCAAACTGTAATGTAATTTTAATTCAGTATTGTCTGACAAATCATCATGGAAAGACTCACACTGCAATAACGTATCCAAATTGTTCAACTGTATTACGAAAATCAGCGTTCTGTGAGAAATGTTTTTTGTGCTCTTAGAGCAACTTATGGTGTGCATCGCCGACCTACCGAAACCACTATAGCCAATACCATCCGCAAATTTGAAACCCAGCATACATTATTGGATGATACTCGACCGATTAGACCACATCCAGCACACAGTGAAGAGAATATAGCGGCTGTAGCTGAGATTGTGGCTGAAGACCGTGACAAATCGATTCGGCGTCGTTCTCAACAGCTTGGTTTGTCGTAAGCAACAACTTAGCGTACTTTACGTGAAGATCTTGGTTGTAAGGCATACAAACTTCAACTCGTGCAAGAATTGAAGTCGGGCGACTTAGGTTTGCGTCGTATTTTTGGTGAATGGACTCTGAATCAGCTCAATGAAAATCCGCTGTTTTATCGCGAAATTTTGTTCAGTGATGAGGCTCATTTTTGGCTCAATGGATACGTCAATAAGCAGAATTGCCGTATTTGGGCTGATGAACAACCTGAAGAGCTTTAACAGCTACCACTAAAGCCACAGAAATGCACAGTTTGGTGTGGTTTATGGGCCAGTGGAATCATCGGTCCATATTTCTTTCAAAATGAGTCCGGTCAGAACGTAACCGTCGATGGCGACATCGCACCATGATAACGGATTTTTTGTTACCTGAAATTGAAGCCTGTGGTATCGGTGAACTTTGATTTCAACAAGACGGCGCTACTTCGCATACAGCGAGAGAAACAATAGACTTATTAAGAAATCATTTTGATGAGAACCTGATTTCACGTTTTGGACCAATAAATTGGCTACCTAGATCGTGTGATATCACACCTTTAGATTATTTTCTTTGGGGTTACAAGAAGTCTTTGGTCTTCAGGGATAAGCCAGCTTCAATCGACGCTTTACAAGCCAACATTACTCGTGTCATTCGCGAGATACTGGTCGCTATGCTGGAACGCATCGTCCAAAATTAGACCCTCAGGATAGACCATTTACGGCGTAGTCACGGTCAATATTTAAATGAGATTATCTTTAAAAAGTAAATGTCATAGATTGTTCTTTCGACTCACAATAAAATTTTTACCATAGAATTCAACTTTATGCCTTTTATATGAGATTAAAAACCAAACCTCATAATAAATCACCCTATATAAATAGTTGAAACCTGCCTTGTTGTAGTACTTTTCCATTTTCCTCTGTACAGATCCCCTAATTCTTTCTTCCACTTTTCTTCCCAACAAATTCTGCATAGTCTATTTTCCTTAAGTAGCGCAATTTTTTTAAAATTCGCAATAATTGCTCTAGTTCCCCACTTTAGTACTGACTTTTTCGTGCGTGTTCCCTTATATACAATGTATTTTTGAGTCCAATAATCTATTTTTAATATCCATTTATGTAGTCTATTTGTATTTTTCCCAAATCTTTTTCTGCTTATCCCCATATTTTTACTCGACACTCTATTATACTTCTAATAAAATAGTTAAACAGCATCATGCTTCTTTTAAAATCCCCTTTATACCTTTTTTTCCTAATCCACAAAATTCTCTTTGCTGCTATAATGCCTTTATTCTTTAGCTCTTTAATATGATCTTTGTAATTGCCCTAGTAGTTAAAACAAATCCTTAATATTCATAAAAAGAACCTTAACTTCTTCGATGACCTCTTTCATCCAATCCCACTTTTCTATTTTACTATTTTTCCCTCTGTTAAACACTAGTATTTGTTTTTTCAACACGTGAAATTAACTCTCTCTCTTATCTGTGAATCTTTTTGAAGTGTCACACATACTACTACTATGATTAAAACGTAAGACCAATTTTCAATTTCAATTTTGCGAGTTTATCGATTTGACGAAACTTTTTTTTTAAGTTGGTAGCACTGGGAGAGGCATCTGTGTCAAATTTCATGACAGAATATTTATTAGTTTGCAAGTGACGCTTGTTTATGTGAAGATTATAACGTGATTTTGGCGATTTTTAGAATGTCAGATTTTAGTGAGCAAAGAAGTTGCATTATATTTTGTCTTCGGGATGAAATTTATTGTGCAGAAACGTTCAGAATGTTGCAGAAGGCCTTCGGTAAGCAGACTTTGTCGGAAAGAAATATTTACAAGTGGTACAAACAGTTCAAAGAAGGCACAGATAGCGTCGAAGCTAAAGAGCGTCCAGGACGACCATCGACATAAACTGATGAGAAACGCATCAAAAAAATCAAAAAGTTTGTGCTCAAAGATCGTCGGTTAACACGACCGGTTAGAGACCTTATTGATACTGTTGGCATTTTATTTAGATCGATTCAAGCAATTTTAAAAGATCATTTGGGTTTCAAACGCGTTAAACTTCAATTGGTTCCAAAAACACTCAATTTTTTTTTAAAGAGCGTCGTGAATATGTGCGAAAAGATGCTTTCTGACTACCAGAACGTCATGGAACGTATTATTACGGAAAATGAGACATGGATCTATGCCTACGATCAAGAAAAAACCGATCAATTAAGCGAATATCGTGCCAAAGTTAAAGCAAGATCAAAAAGATCACGTCAAAGTCGTTCGAAAATCAAGGTCATGTTGACAGTTCTCTTCGATTATCGTGGTGTTGTGCATTCAAAATTTCTTCCGCTGGGCCTAATTGTTAACAAGAAATATTATTTGAGTGTTATGCGTCGTTTGCGTGAAGCTATTCGTAAAAGAAGGCCGGAATTGTGGCAAGACAACTCATGGTTTTTGCATAACGATAATGCACCGTCTCACACCGCATTGATTATTCGCGACTTTTTGACCAAAAATTCAACTCATATCGTTCCACAACCACCGTATTCGCCTGATTAGGGCCGCATGACTTCTGGCTGTTCAATGAACTTAAAAGACCACTTCGAGGACATCGTTTTAATTCGATTGAGAAGATTAAACGTAAATTGCTGCGTCAATTGAAGGCAATTCTGGAAAAGGACATTTCAGACTGTTTCGAGGATTAGGACAAACGTTGTCATAAGTGTATTGTGTTGGGCGGGGACTACTTTGAAGGTAACGTAATAGATTTAAAAGAATGAAGAATTAAAAAAAAAAAAATTGGTCTTATTTTTTGATCATAGAAATACATTACTTGAATTTGTAATCTTATATCATTACGGAGGGTTGAAGAATATAAATAGATTCGATTAAAAAATCTCCAGCAAACACGAATGTAACACCACCAACGAATTTCGTACTTGATGGTAAATCCTGTAAGGTTCGAATAATAGCTTTAATATGAGCGTATGATGTCAATACCTGATGTTGCCAGCGCTAATGCATTTACTTCTGTGGATTTTACATCAGTGAGAACTTAGTTTATAAGAGAAGTTTTTTCAATTTCCGTAGGAGTGTTTAGAAAAATAATGTCAGCTCTATTTGTTTTTAATACTTATAATAATAAAATCAAAAGCTATTTTCTAATCTGGTAGAAATGTAGGGAATTTATTTCGAAATTAATTTTGTAACTCTTATTCTAATATGAATGCGGATCATTCTATCATGCGGATTATTCAAGATATTTTGATCACGGACAGATGAATGTAGATCGAAGTCGATGAGATATATTTCGCAAAGGCTAATAACTTGATCATCAGTTTGTATAAGACTTACATTGAAAACAATTATCAGAATACGTTAAGGAATAATCATTGAGTATTTGACGCTGTCTGTGTGGAATATCTTTAGCTAAATTAGTTTAAAATATTTTGCATAATAGAACTGATAGCCTTGGTCAATAGAATACTAAAATTATAGCAAACAAATCTCTTATTTTCAATCGCGCTTGTGATAATGCAGTATCTGCAAGAGTGTCTTTCCATTGATCATCATTATCCGTAAAAGGGTCTTTTCATTATTCATCATTATCATTAAAAGCACTAATGTTTTACAAGCTGCTTTGAGAGTAGGCTAAAGTACTCAACCCACTGTCTTTAATCTTTCAATAGATGTTAAACCACGAATGATGTAGTAACAGTCTCAAATGGGAACATTCAGTTCGATTAAAATGAATGGTATAAACTCTGCCTAGTGCAGTATCTTTTTTGATGTCTGGAAAATCTTTAACATCTTGTTCCCGTTTTCTTCTGGAAAAAATGTTAGCTCAAGGGGTTACCCCCACTTGTAGCTCAATAAAAAGGCCTTTTTCATGAATTTTTTTAAAGAAAACTACAAAGCTTTTTGAAACGATTATTATATCATCTTAAAGAATACATCTTGAAGAACTTTCAGTATTTTTTTATTGCAAAATATTACATTGTTAAGTGGCAAATGGCCGCCAATGAAATAGTGTTTTTATTTATACGGTTTGCGGTGACCAACATTGCGGCAAAGCAAATCATCTGAAACAAAAAATGTGGATAGATTTAGTTAAATATAAGTATAAACTAGTCTTTAATCAAAGAATTAAAAAAAATATTTATTTTTTACAAAATAGCGGACAGTCAAAGTTAATAATTCGATTTAAACAAAAAAAAACGGCCGTTTTTTGGCTATAAAACGGCCATTTTTCTTTTAAACAAAAAATCGAACGATTAAAGACTACATTTTTATGTATTAAATAAGCCTGCAAAATTTCAAGAAGATCGGTTTATTAGTGTTTGAGTAATCTTGGTCACCGACTTTAGAAATGCCATTTCGAGAAAAACGCGTTTAAAGTTTTAATTTCAGTTTACACGAAGAAAATAATTTTTTTTGTAAACTTACATAGAGTCATCTATTTCGGTTCCATACAAAAGTTCTTCCGCCGACGATGCCGCTTGCAAAACGGTAATTTGGTGTTGCCTTCGTAACATTCTTCCTTCACGAGTGCTCTCAGCCGCACGTCTCTCTGCCAGTGCAATCCGTGCTTCGTCCATTTTATCAGCATATTCGTGCGCGTTGTGTCCACAGCTTACTCCGATTGAGTTCAAATAAAATAATAATGATTTTGAACCTTCGTTGAATAGTCCAACGGCAATATAAGCTGCTAAATTTACGATTGCTCCACTCGAGACGATTTTTGGGCTGATTTTCCAAATAAGTTGATTGAAGCTTTCGTTGTTATTTTGATTGAAGCCACCGACGCATCTTTCGAGTAAAGTTTCTTTACTCAGATCGTCGTATATAGGTCTGATGGCATCCAATACATTTGATGGAAGTGGTCTGTAATCGTGTTGGAAAGCCTCGTTTCTCGCCTGAGCTCGTTGATATGAACACCACGATTCTTCACCGGTTGGACATCTCTCATGGTGTGGTTTTGCATCGGTTGAACTGTAATGATCGAAGGTCGCCCATATTGCCTCATGCATATCGTGAACAGAAGCAGAATGGCGTCGAATAGCAAGTCCATAGTACACAGTGAGCTTGTCAATAAATTTTCCTGTCAGCTGTCCTTTACCATCAAGCTTTTTGTTTTTTTTTACTAAATTACGAAGACGGGATCCCATACGCTTTTGGACGTGTCCGATGCATTCTTTTTTTATAACTTCTACGTCGTCATAAGGATGAGACTTTAATAGCCCAGTGTACGTCTTCGAATCTCCGTCTCCAATATAGTAACGGTACAGGACATTATATTTTGCTATTGAACGCTTAAAGACTTCGATAATAGAGTCCACCTCCATTTTTCCCGAGGAGCCTTCGTGATTTGCACTGCAGTTATCTTCGTGTGTTTCGTACCATTGTTTGTATTCCGCATCATTTAGTTTATGTTTCCACGATTCACACATTTTACAATACGCACTTTTTACCACGAGATCAAGTTCTTTTTCACTGTAGTAGCCTATGACTGATGTAACTCCGAACAACGACGAATATTCTCGTTTCCTCCAGGATCCATCTCCGGAAACTGTTAATTTAGAAGTTGCATCTTCTGCTGCATTAGGTGTATTTTCAATTTTTTCTTGTACGGTTTTTTTAAATATTACATCTGCACATGTTTTCATAGACTCATAAATACTTTTTAAAATTATTGAATATGTATTCTCGGTAAGAAACCTTGGCATGTCCATAAGTCCGCAAAATGTTTGTGCTCCAGCCAATCCTATGCCGAGAACTCTCATAGTGAATATGAATCGACGATTTATTTCATACGAATGTGCCACAAAAGGAGAAGACGGTATCAAATTATCTGCACATGAGTCACATTTTACAACGACTTTGAAGCCTGGTCCTCTTGCATTTGCAGTTTCAAATTTAATATTTCCATTACACGTTTTGCACTTCACTAAACTTGAAATTGCAGCAAACACAACACAAAAGTTTAAAATGCGATATTCAATATTCGAACTTTGATTCACAGTCATATCAATATTATCTTTCAGTTTCTTCGCAGACTGAAACCGTCGAGAGGGTCGAGCGTGCCAGGTGTCAGACTAGCCGGTTGTTTACACAACGAATTCTTCTCTTTCAACGCTCATATCTCAGTCAATTTTGTTCGGATCGACTTAAAATTTCCAGGTCATATTCTCAGATACTTATACTTCAAAAAAATGCAATTAACAAAAAATCGATTTTTTCAAAGTCGCAAGTGGGGGTAACCCCTTAAGTAATAATTAGGAACTTGATTATACAACAATGTTTTTGACAATTATTCAAATCGACAAAGTTCGAAAAAAGCATAACAGTAGTACACCGTGGATTTTCAACAACATTGTGGATATTTACTTCTATAAAATAAACACATTGGTCATTTTCAAGATGAATAGCAAGATGTAAACAGCTGGATGTCGATCATGAATTGAAACTTCTAAAAATTTCCACAAAGTTTGAGAAATGCATATATAGCGATTATTAACTTAATTAGTTATTTTATCAGAATTTTTGTTAATCGAAAACTTTGCCTGATCTGTCCCATTGTTAATTTATTACAAATGTATCTTATAGCTTGAACAGAATGACAGTATTCTATATTGATATGAGCACCGAAACACCGTGATAATATGAGTTGCACAAAAGTTGCCATGTGTAGTCAAAATAGCAATGATTCCACCGTTTTTAGACGATCTTCTTATCAAGTCAGTATCAAGTTGAGTATCCATCATCACCAGTCTAAATTTCTGTAACGATTTGTTTAGGATAGTCTTCGAAACATTTACCATTGATCATGCTCGGTGAAGATGTGTTTAGTCCTCCGCACGGACTATGTACCATATTTTTTCATATAATATCATATAGTAAGTTATCGTATCTTCTATCTAGTAACTCAACAGAATTGATTCTGTCGATTTCATGTGGTTGAATTTTCGTATGTAACCAGAACGAGGTAATCCTCGCTTCTGCCATTCCACACTGTACATATGACTTTCTACAAAGCCAAAGATATTTTTTTTTGTCAACAGGTTCATAAGTTTCTTCAATTTTAAATTAAATACTCAAGACGAGATATTCCATCTATCAGAAGATTTTTGTCCAGTAAATAAATTGTATTTCAAGCCATGTAATGTTACACGTAAAAGTTATAAACGAATCGAGACGACCGTAGTTACGTACATATGCCATGTCACCTTGAGTTTTTTCGTGCGTGAAGCAGAGTAAAAGTAGAAGAAAGAATAAGGGATTGTCCTACATTTCCTGGATGAAAAATGGCATCCTTATTGAGTGCATTTTTAAAACGAATATACTCATTAGCACGCAACTCTGTTTAGTTATGATTAATACAGTATTATCTCTCAGATATTATTTTCGCCATTGTACATTGTGCCATTTCGACAAGATATGATTCTATATGTATAAAATTGCATGCAAGAGATAGTTTTAGATCTATCAGAATTATTCTATTATTGAATTGTCACATAATATCCATCGTATCCTCTAATGAACAAAAGTGGATACTGAAGGGAATCGTAAGATCTATAAATTTCTTATACATGAATACGTTCATTACGGTAATGTTAAATTGAATCTCTTGAACCTTTATCTTCATTTACTAATAAAACTGCTACTTTGTTGCAGGTAAGAACATTATATCTTTCACGATACTTATTAGCTATTCTGTGTAGACCTATTTTCTAAATTGTATCTAAGATTCTAAATTAGTTAATTATTGACTTGTCAGGATGTTTGCAGTAATTCTATAACTTCTACCTATATGAAGGATTGATATTCGATTGTGTTAATATTAAGCACCAGATGGAAAATGAATTTGAAGAAACTAGTGATTTTGGTAAGAATCAAGGAGTAAAGTACCTATCCAATGATAGTGAAAATCTTAATTATAATTATATAAAACAAAGAAGCAAAAATTTGCACATACTAACAGCTACGTTAAGAACCTTTTCGCGTATGGGTAATCTAAATCATTTATTCCTTTACCATTTCTAGTAATATAACTACAGTTACGGAGAAATAAGTTTAGATTACCCATAAAATTTGATACTGCTGTATAAATTAACCAACTTGCACGTAATCACGTATAATCGCAATGTTAACAACAATCATAATTATTAATTTGATTAAAAATAATAGATACTAATAGCTAGAGAAAGTTAATTTATGTAAGGGTCATCTAAACAGTTTTTATTTTTCTATCTTTATGTTTTACAGTAAATACTATAAAATTATTTTAGATGACATGTAACCCTAACACTGTTAAGTAAACTAACAATTTTCTAAATTAAAAATTTAAATAATACTAAACTTATAATTATAAATACTAACCATTATAGTAAGTTCATTTGTGTAAAGGCAATTTGAATTATTTACAATTCTATCAACTTCGCATCTCTTATAATTATAATCAATCTAGTTTAGAGTTTCTACAACTATAACATTAGTATAAGTTATAACAAACCTATATAGGCATTTACACTTGTATATTTAAACACATAATGAGAAACTAGAAAAATATTTGTATATAATTTTATATATTGACCTGAGCTAAAGGGTGGAGCTCTGTCAAAGCTGCCTGGTAGAAGGACGGGGAGGTGGAAAAGAGAACAGTCAGGAAAAAAAAGTAGACACAAAACAAAGAATATAGATTTGTGTCGCGTCTATGGAGCTGTAAATGTCTGCGAAATGTGCGAGTGTGCGTGTATATGTGCGAGTGTATGATAGTGTATGAGAGAGCAGGTGAGTGAGAGAGAAGCAAAGGAAAAGAAAACGGTAAGGTGCGGTAGGAAACGAATAACGGAAAGGAGTCATTAGAGCCCGTCAGAGTCCCGCGAAGCGGGACGCGATCAGCGGTTCGCGCCAGGCGTGGTGTTCGCTAATCTCTGGGACTGTAGCGCTTAGCGTGTGAACGCGGATCGCTAGCCCGAACCTAGGTGCTCAGACGCCCTGGCCGTTGATGGGAAGTAGCTCGTCAAACTTGCATTCGACCGCGGTTAGTGTACAGCGCAAGGCGCAGATATCGCTTACCGCAGAGCGTAAATACGTCAAGCGCAAGATTGCTCGTGAGCAGGATGTGTTCGCGGCGATCGCCAGAATACGGGGGAAGGACGTGGAGGGACAGAAGAACATCTAACAGGTCTGCGAGCAGCACGAGGCGCTAAGTTCGCATTGACCTAGAGCGGATATGCGGCAGGCGCAAGATCGCTCTCAAAAGGAGGACACGGAGGCGACGCCTCAAGACAGTCACCAAAGCGTAAGTGTTGAGCTCGAGAATCGGTAGCGTGTTGGTGGAAAGAGAGAACATTTCCCACGCAGCGGCACCAGTCGTCCGACTGTGCGTGCGCCATTTCCCGTAGGCAGTAGGAAGTAGGGATGGCGAGAGAGAAGTTAGGAAAGAGTCGAGACTATGCACGCACGTACACGTCAATATTATCTCAAGTATTCAATACCGATGATAACCATAAATAGTAACATCTAGACTAAATACGCACTACACAAAATTAACCTACATAATTTCTCTTATGACATATTTCATCTTCCTTCTTACAAGTATAACCAAATTGTTTAGAACTCCTATCACTATAATTCTACTTAGATAATCAACAAACTTATATATAGTTTAAGAATCGATTGTTATGTCACAGACCACGTCGCACGATCGTTTACCGGGACGATAAACGTTTTCAAGGGCACGGGAAGGATGTTACGTGACGTAAAAATTAAAACTTCCAAATTATAAATAAATTTATTATCTAATTTAAATAGATTCATAATTATAAATAAATTATTAACCAATTGAACTAATAAGATGTATACAATGTAGAATCGAAAATCAATCATTCAATTTATCACGCCTATTCAGTTTTTCTTCTTCTTTATTGGGGTTAAAAAGATTCGAAGAACGGATGATTTCTTCTGGCGTTAAAATAAAGCTGCTTAATTGAGCCACATAAAATGATGATATTTATTGGCTCTTGGAGGGTAAAAAAGCCTTGCGGCATAAAAAAACCCCGAAGAATATAAAACGAAATACAATACTTATATGATTGTATTATGAGTATGTGTGTATGTACACATGTACAGTCATGTTTAAATT
Organism: Chalcis sispes; assembly: GCA_949987625.1. Taxonomy (NCBI): domain Eukaryota; kingdom Metazoa; phylum Arthropoda; class Insecta; order Hymenoptera; family Chalcididae; genus Chalcis; species Chalcis sispes. The sequence goes on along the minus strand of OX465098.1, from coordinate 23,113,668 downwards.
AATCATGATTTTGCATATGAATCGAAGTGCACTTCTAATATAATAGATTGTTGCGTGGCTGCGCCTTGACGCTCACCAATGATCGTGCCGGTGCACGTCTGTATAAATGCACGGAGCTCCACGTGTGTTCAAGTGTATGTATGTGTTTAAGTGTATTTGTATGTATGTGTTAATGAATTCGATAGAAAACTGTGAGAGAGCGATTAATTGATTCTGCGTCAGTAACCGGGAGCATACGAAACGAATTCGCGCGCTTACGAAATCACCTGATCCCCGCTTCTCAATACAATCCCTCCCTGCGCGTCCCACTCATGCCGAACATCTAGCGTGATCACGCTTAATGACAAATCAGCGGACGCAAAAGACTCTCGAAATGCGCTAGATAGGCTCTCCTTCCTTCCCCTTACTTCATCTCGCGGATTGTTCGCGATGCGACGGCGGACAAGAAAACGTCGTAATTTTCGGCGTACCGAACATACAAGAAATCGCATTTTATTTTACACAAATAAAAATAATAAAAATAATTATACAGTATACAGATGTTAAATACATACAGTAAAATATAATAAAATTGCGCATTCTATTCAATAGAACGTGATGTTTCTATGTGATACAGTGTATTGCTCCTTACACAAAATTTGCAATGCTAGCAATAATAATGCAAGTTTACTTTTGTGGAAAAACCGAAAGAATTTGATGAACATTATAACTCACACCTGTATAGAGAGCTGAGTAAACCAACTCTTCTTAGCATGCACATATTTAAAGAAATGTTTATAAAATCAATTAACAAAAGGAATAAATTTAGAAGAGTTGGCATTTTCTTTGATCACGCTGATGAGACTCTACAAATTATGGTGAGTCATGCTGATACTAGTCAAACAAAAATCCCCACGTTGGCTCCACAACAAAATTTTCGTAATTTCTCAGGAGGAGATTTTCCTGGAAGTTTTTACTGGCAACCCAGTCAATCCAATCGAATTTTAGCAGACTCTTTTTTTTCTTTCGATCACAATATTAAAGTTTTCTAGTAATTGAATTAATAATTTATTTTTCATTTTATTAAAAAACTTAGGTAATTTTTAAGGTCTTGTTTGAATTAGTTAATTAATTTTAGAATTTCAAATTTAATTTTTTTCAAATAGTTGTATTAGAGTGGTTCGTTGTCTTCTATTTTGAAAATATAAATATCATAATTGCATCGTGGTGCGTGGGAAAGTGAGTGGCGGAAAAATTACAGACTATGTTTATAACAAATAACCCAAAAAGGAAAAAATTACTATCTGGAATTTAATTGGATAATTACCTCAAACCAACTAGCTAAAACAATTTATTTCTCATATTAATGATTGATCAATTGCAATATTCCATCTATGAGAATTGCACAGATTGACGTGTTCGCCCAAGGTAAGAAATCAATCATGAAATATCAATAATTGTCCTGATAGAATAGAGGCGTTCTTTCTGTTTAACAAAAATACTTAGAGTTTAATACGCGATAACAAAAGTTTGGATGATTTCGGTTCGTGATACGCGATCAGGCCCGTACGAGACAAAATGGTGGGTTTCGGAATAAAATAAATATTAAAATTTTACATGTGCGTGTTCTCCCGCATGTAACAGTGATTTACGTTTAAGTTTATACTATAATATTACATCAAAATACAAGAACAAGTTTACTTACATTTAGTTATACATAAAATAATTATATTCAAGCATATTTTAGATAATTTTATATTATAATTATACTTAAAATAGTTCGGTATTATATTTAAATTAACTATTACTACGTAATATTTACATACCTATATACATACCTATTTATACATAACAACGAAGAGTGAGGCGAGGAGCCGAATCGCCGAAGTGCAGAAAGCCAGTTAAGGCTCGTTCTTTCCTTGAAAACGAGAATCTCAACAGTGGCATACAATTCAAATTCAAGATCAAAAATTAAGTTCAATATACAAATTGAAATTCAAATTGTAAAATCAAATTAAACTTCGAAATTGAAATTTAAATGTTTTCTACAATCATCGCCAGTTAAAATTCAAGCATTTTCATCGTAATTTAAAACTTAAAGTGCCTTCGTCGATTATAAAGTTAAGAATTCAATGCTTTAACAAATTTGGGTGGACAATCAGAGGATTCACAGTGTATACAGGGTGTCCTATTTTAATAGCCCCACGCAAATAACTCTGAAAATATGTCCTTTGGAAAAAAATATTTGAAATAAAAGTTGCAGGGTTTTAAGGGGGACATCCAATGGTGACCTTTACTGTGACCTTAACCATGACCTTCAAGGTCATTAAAAGGTCAAGTTAGTTTTTTCAAATAGAATCTCTACTTTTGACCCCGGGAATAAAAAGAGCGGAAAATTTTACGTCCGAACATGACCATGACCTTGACCATGACCTTCAAGTTTATTCGCAGGCCAACAAGTTAGTTTTTTCAATGGGAAAACTCTACCTTTAAACGTGGAGATAGAAAGAGTGGAACATTTTATGACGGCTTATGATCTTCACCTTGATCTTGAGATCAAAGACATAATAAGGTCGTAATAATTATTGACGAACATCATGCCGGAATTAATGAGTGCGAAAAAAGTGACGTTTAATTATGACTTTGGCCAGTTTAGTTTAGGGGACGACTCCTGCTCAGTTAAAGAAATGCCATTGTGTTCCAGCTACTGAATTCTCTTTCATTTTAACCCCCGTTTCGCACGTTTAACTCTCTCTTACATAAAAACGAACCATGACATCATGATTAGTAATAAGAAAAAGTTGGAATTTTTTTTCGTTATAAGGTCCATATGAAAATAGTTTTAATTCCAATAATTTTGATCTTTGTAATCAAGAGTGTTTGAATTATTTTATCCGTGGACTTAAATTTTTTTCTGTCATAGCTGATTATATGCCACAGGAAATAGTTAATATGATTAAGGTTCTTAGCGAGTGTCAAGACAATTACAGAGCTGCAGAAAGGCGTTATGCAGAAAAATATCCAGACTCTCAACATCCAGATAGAAAGGCTATCAAGCGATTAGTGAGTAGAGCTGAACAAGGTAATCTGACACGAAAAAGGTGCAAAACTGGCTCTAGAGAGCATATTGTACTAGGTGTGTTGGCTTCGGTTGCTAATGATCCCTATATTCCTACACGGAAAATCATTTGAACGCATGGAGTTCCAAAAACAACTACTAACCGCATTTTGAAAAGTTTGAAGTCCATACCATGTCCGCCTTACTCTTCTTGAGATCGGAGATGACCAGCAGCGTTTACATTTTTGTAGATGGGAATCTAATAGAATGCGCCAAGATCCTTTCTATTTCAACAAATTCTTATTAACAGACGAGGTGAAATTTGACAATATGGGAGGTGTCCATCTCCATAATCCCCATTACTATTTCCAAGTAAATCCTCATTGGCAAAGGGATCATTGTGCCCAGAGACGGTGGTCATTGCATGTATGGGGAAGTATAATAGGAAATAATGTGATAGGTCTATTTTTTTATATATAACAATAATTTTAATAGTTTCTTCTATTGAAATATTCTCCAGAATTAAGTACCACAATTGTTAGAGAACGACTCATTAGCCTTGAGACAAATCATGTGGTTTCAACAAGATGGGACCCCAGCACACCGTACACTACCAGTTAAGGTATTCTTGGATACCACATGTCCTAATCGTTGAATTGGCATTGGCAGCCAAATACATGAATGGCCAGCCAGATCACCAGATCTCAAACCGATGGATTTTTTTCTATAGAGTGTTGTAAAAGAGTAAGTATTTACGCAAGCTCCAACAACCACAGAGGATATGAAAGAAAGAATAAAGAGAGTTTTCGAATCTATCACAGTTAAAACATTAGAGAGAATCCGTCTGAGTTTCCGTCAAAGAATAAAGGCTGGATGCTATGAGTCTTCCCTTGACTGGACTCGTTGCCTTGCCTTGACTGGCTGGGTGCTATGAGTCTTCCCTTGACTAGGCGGACTCCTTGCCTTGCCTTAACTGGCTAGGTTTTAAAAATCTTCCCTTGACTGCGCGGACTCGTTGCCTTGACTTTGACTGGCTGCGTATTAACAGTCTTTCCTTAAGTGGATGGACTCCATACCTTGCCTTGACCGGCTAGGTATTGAGATACTTCCCTTAAATAGGTGGACCCCATGTCTTGCCTCGTTCTAATTCTGGCGTTTAAATTATGAGTTTCCATTTGGAAAAACTAACTTGATCTTAAAATGACCTTGAAGGTCATGGTCAAGGTCGTATTCGGGCGTATAATTTCCCGCTCTTTCTATTTCTGGGGTCATAAGTAAGGGTTCTCATTCGAAAAAACTAACTTGATCTTTAAATGACCTTGAAGGTCATTGTCAAGGTCACAGTAAAGGTCACCATTGAATGTCCCCTTTAAAACCCTAAAACTTTTATTTGAAATATTTTTTTCCAAAGGACATATTTTCAGAGTTGTTTGCGTGGGGCGATTAAAATGGGATACCCTGTTCATTATTTTTTGTTGTTGCCTGAACTATTAAAATACAGAGTAGGCCTTCTTTTAAAAATATTAATATCTTTATCTACTATTTTTTTACAACTCCTCTCTTTCTCACTAACTTCTGAGAGCTTGCTAACCCAATATTGTGGTGGTGATTCAAACACCTTTCCTAATTGCTTCCTGTTACGATTTTTTGGAACAGAAGCGATTCAATCCCGCACTGCTCCCCTTTAACCTTTTACTTCGCCCAATAATTATACAAAGAAAAATTGAAACGGCACGGATGAAACAGTCTAGAGCTATTGAATGTAAGAGCACAGGATCGAAACAAAATATTTGACATAGTCGTATTTATTCGAAAGAGCCGACATGACAAATTGGCTCTATACTTGCCTCGTAAAACTACGGAATGGATTTTAATAATCCTAAAACCATTCAATTCGTTATAAAAAATACTAGTAACTAAACCTTTATAAATATTGAGTTACAAGCCACTATTTTCTTATACAGGGGTAGTTTGCCTCCAAAAATATAAGTTTTTTTAATTTTTTGGAAAAGTATTTATAAAATGATACAAATATTAAAATTAGAATGTTTTTTTGGTTTAGTTACTAGTATTTAGTTTTGAAAATAGAATTCCATTGCAATTTCTACTCTACTTGTTACAAGAAGCCCAAAAAATGTAGAGCCGTTTACGAGGGCGGTTCAATAAGTACCAGTGTTTGACGACAGAGGGCGTTCCTGAGGGACGTTGGTATTATCATCGTGTGCTGCCATCTATCAAACGACGGTAAAATAAATTTCAGACTAATTAATAGGTTAGTTTGGATTTGGCAGCCAATCGAGTAAGACGTGTTTCGTGATTTTCGCTAGGATGAAAAAGAGCAATATCGTTCGGTAATTCGCTTTTTGTTTTTGGATGAGAAAAAATGCGAAGAGATAAAAGCAAAATTGGATGCTGTTTATGGGGACACTTCGCCATCTATGACCACAGTTAGATATTGGTTCAACGAATTTAAACGTGGGAGAACATCCGTTTTTGCCGAGGAGCGACCAGGACGCCCGGCAGACGTGGTTACCGAGGAAATCATTCAAAAAGTCTACGACATGATTCTCGCTGATTGACGAACGTAAGTGCGCGAAGTAGCAGAGGCCGTAGGTGTGTCGACCGAAACGGCAATTAATATTTTACATGATAAGTTGGCGATGAAAAAATTGTCGGCCCGATGGGCGCCGTGATTGCTCACGGTGGACAACAAGCGGATGAGGCTGTTAACTTCAAAGCAGTGTTTGGAGCAATTTTAGCGAGATCCAAAGGAGTTCTTGCGTCAAATTGTCACCGTTAATGAAAACTGGATTCATCATTACACACCAGAAACTAAGCAACAATCAAAACAATGGATTTCTTCCGGTGAATCTGCTCCACAGAAGGCGAAGACGGTTCCATCGGCCGGAAAGGTCATGACGACGATTTTTTGGGATGCGAACGGCGTCATCCTCATGGAATTTTTAGAAAAAGGAAGAACGATCACTGGACAATACTACAGTGAGTTATTGGACCGCTTCGACAAAAAATTGAAGGAGACATGGCCGCATTATGAATTGCTGCCGCACCCCCTGTGTTCACCCGATCTGGCTTCCTGCGAATTTTTCTTGTTCCATAACATGAAGAAATGGCTCGCGGGAAAAAAATTTAGCTTAAACAAGGAAGTCATCGCCGAGACAGAGGCGTATTTTAGAGAGTTCTAAAAATCCTATTTTTTAGAGGGGTTAAAAAAATGGCAGGAACGTTGGGAGAAGTGTATCTTTCTAAAAGGGGACTATGTTGAAAAATAAAAAAAAATTTTTTGAAAAAATGGTGTCTTCATTTCTAACACGGGTACTTATTGAACCGCCTGGAAGACCCTCTGCAGTGGTCAAGATGTATAGAAAATGCAAATACAAAAAATTCTATATTCTCCATATGTTTTATAAAAAAACCGTTTAAATATTTTGTTTTAAAAACTTTTTGTTATGTTAAAAAATGTTTAAAAAAAAAAATTTTTAAAATTGTTTTTTTCTTTTATATATGAAACGCAAAGATCCCTTAATAAAATGTGCGTTGGAATTTTTGACTTTCATTTCATTTAATCTGAGGCATAAATCAACAATTAAAAATTTTAGTTAAATCATCTATTAGAAATAAAATAGATAAATCAAAATATATGAAGCTTTTTCTTTTAGACATTTTATGGTTAAAAAATTATTTATTATAAACAATATAACTATTGGGTGTACAATTTTACTTACGCCGTTTTTTTCCAAAATTCGAGGCTTTATTGTTAAAAACTGGTTATACATTTATGATTCAAAGTATTGTCCATCGCTGGCCACTACTTTCTCCCATCTTTCCAGCAGCATACGAATCCCGCGTTGAAAAAACTGGTCATCTTTTGAATCGATCCACGAATCGATCCAATTTTTTACTTCTTCATAAGACCGGAAGTGCTGGTCAGCCAGGCCGTGTGCCATTGATCGAAACAAGTGATAGTTCGAGGGAGCAACGTCTGGAGAATACGGCGGGTGGGGTAGGACTTCCCATTTCAAAGTTTCCAAGTATGTCTTGACCACTTTCGCAACATGGGGTCCAGCATTATCATGCTGTAAAATCACTTTATCATGTCTCTCGTTGTATTGCGGCCGTTTGTCTTTCAATGTTTGGCTCAAACGCATTAATTGCGTTCGATAACGATCGCCTGTGATTGTTTCAGTCGGTTTTAACAACTCATAATACACTAGGCCGAGCTGGTCCCACCAAATACTGAGCATGACCTTGGAACCGTGAATATTCGGTTTGGCCGTCGACGTGGAAGCATGGCCGGGATATCCCTATGATTTTCTGCGCTTGGGATTATCGTAGTGAACCCATTTTTCGTTCCCAGTTACAATGCGATGCAGAAATCCCTTCCGTCTTTGCCTTGCAAGCAGCTGTTCACAAACACACAAACGCCGTTCAACATCTCTCGGCTTTAACTCGTAGGGCACCCAATTTCCTTGTTTCTGAATCATTCCCATGACTCTCAGGCGTTTCGAAATGGCTTGTTGCGTCACTCCCAATGATCCTGCCAATTCTTGTTGCGTTTGACACGAGTCTTGATCAAGTAATGCCTCTAATTCTGCATCTTCGAAAACCTTCTTTCTTCCACTGCCATGCTGGTCTTCGACGTTAAAATCGCTGTTCTTGAAGCGTTAAAACCACTTTTGGCACGTTCTTTCACTAATAGCGGTCTCACCATAGGTATTTGAGAGCATTCGATGAGCCTCAGTCGCAGATTTCTTCATATTAAAGCAGAAAATTAAAATCTCCCGCAAATGACGAGAATTTGGCTTGTAAGCTGACATGTTTAATCGAGAATAACTTTATGATGCAGACACAAATCGACTAATATTTCGATGGCGTTATGTTTACAAATACCTAAGCTTATTGTATGACATCTATGATCTATTTATTTGAACTACCACTTCCCGCTACAGCCATCTATTGCAAAACGGCGGAAGCAAAGTTGTACACCCAATATTAACATTAATACCAACAAAGATTTATTTCTATTATATTTTAGAACTACAATAAAAAAAAATTTGTGCTTAAATTCTATTTTAAATGCTCTTATATTTTTAGGGAAAACACACCTTTCCATTAGATGGGTACGAAAATAACTAATACACACATACTTACACACTACACACACACATACACGCACACACAACTGATTGGAGCCACGCCTCGATCGTGTTCTACGAGGCGTATGTGTCGGACTTTCTGGTGTGAAGAATGATTTATTCATTAGATGATTAAAAGTGAGCTCACAAAGAAGACACATACTTTCCTCTCTCTCAGCCGCGAGAGGCATTCCGTGTCGTCAGTAAAGGGGTCGCTAACAATTGAGTCAAGCCATACCTACTAAATCATATTGTCATCTCAACAAAAAAAAAGAACTTGTTTCTCGCGTTGGTGGCCAGAGGTATGGTGAAACAACAGCGACTTTGAGCCTTTAATTGGTTAGACAGGCGATTCTGCCTAAGTTCTCGTTGGAATCAATCGGCTAAGAGACAGCGCTTCACAGCAGAATTCTTAGGAGTAGTGTGGTCATCGGGAAATAGGGGGTGAACCATCTTAGAAACTTACCACGATTTGTCATGGTTACTGGGGTGAGGATTGAGACCGACAACCGCTCCCAACGCCTACATAAGCTTTAAAAGCCGTCCGACCCCAAGTGATGCCTCGTGACACGTGTTAGAATGAAGAACTGTGGAGTGACGGCCACTACGAAGGTTTCAAAATGGTGGATATACCGAGGAGCAGCATACCGCTTCTTGGAGTATACTACATAATGCATGATGGCGCATTCTAAGACAAACATATACAAGACGGCGGAAAGAGAGCGCTTGATATTTACATTGTCTGTAACTTGTTTCGAAGCCCGGTGAAAATCGCTTTTGGCACCGTGCACGAAAAAACTACGATGGTCGGTAAAGGGCGTACAGATGCTAGGGTTAATTAATTTCCACAAAGAGAAGCTGTAGAGGTGGGACAATGAGTTTCTACAAAAGAATCGACAACTAGCGGGGAGAAAAGTGACTCTTCGTTCATAAAAATAAAAGAAGAAATCACCGAGACAAAGGGCCAATGCGAGCTCAGTGTATTAAAGGAATAAGGACGACCTAAACTCCTATATTGCTAAATAGAAAACTACAGAGACTAAGGAAAAAAGTAGATGAGCCTTATAACCTGCATAATCAGTGGTAGAGAAGGTCAAAATGAACACTCTTATCATAGAACTACACCAACCGGAAGAAATGGATTAGATCAAATTGGTAGTAATAGCCTCTATGTGCGAGAAATCAAATTCCCGCAGATGAACACCAGTCTATTGGTGGAATAATAATAATGCATCTTTACACCGAGAGTGCTTCCACACTAGAAGGATATATAAAAGAACACAAAAAAAGAAAACACATTCTTCGCTACTTGAACAACTAAGGGTAGGCTATGGTCGCAGCATATTTTCTAGGACGATCTTGCAGGAATGGCAACGGTGGTGGGACACAGCCAAAGAAGATCGGCGGACTTACCGTATTATTCCTGACGCTGCACAGTAGATGAAGAGGCGACACGGATTCTTGAATTTTTATACAACTTAAGTGTGGTCCAGGGCATGGTTTCTTTCACAGTTACTTACGTGTTCCCGTTCACAAAAGCACAGAATTTTCAGTGTGTATAGAACGAAAATGCTGAACATTTTCTTTTTTAGCGCCCAAGATTTGCTAAAAAATTGAATCGTTACCAGTTTTGGGATTGCTCGCTGATAATATAGGATGCTATTTAGTAAGATAAAAAAAGAGGAATAGGAATAGAAAAGGACCTACGGGCCGTTAACTGGCCTCACAAAGTAATGCCTTAACGGCAGTTTTCTCGGGGTTACGGGGATTGGAGCAGTGGTTTTAGTAGATAAAAGCTCCACACTTTTACAAGTACCGGCTAGCAAAGTTGGCTGATCCAGTTTTCCATTGTCTCGACGAAATGAAAAAGAAAAAAAAATATATACACACATAAAAGGTGTGTTCAATAAGTGCAGCCAATTTTAATATGTTAAAAAAAATATTTATCTATTTAGCAATATTTATGTTCTCTCCTTTAAAATAATACCCATCAGATATTATACGCTTGTGCCAGCGCTTTTTTTAATCCTCAAAGCACTTTTTATAGACGGTTTTGGTATAGCCTTCAATTTCTTCAGCGATTTGGTTTTTATGTGTTCAGTCGAGGAAAACCTCTGTCCTTTGCGGGCGCTTTTCAGTTTTGGAAATAAGAAGTCGCACAGGGCTAGATCTCGTAAATATGGAGACCAGAGCATAATTGTGATATTGTTTTTAGGCAAAAAATTACGAACCAGTAACGATGTGTGAGTTTCGCTCCATTTTGTTAACCGACGGAAAATCGCCATGCACGTGTAAACACAGTTACTCTTTGTGTCTGCTGTAAACACGAACATGTGAGATCGCTAATATTGTCAACATATGTTAGAGGCATGTTTACCAACATATTAAAAAAAAAAAAAAAAAATCTAAACTCGAATGTATGTAGCCTACGTAATTCAAAAATCGGCTTTATTTATTAATACGCCACGTATATATACATTAAAATTGTCAATCTTGATTGGGATCCTCCAGTCAGATGAAGGTTAATGAAGACGTGATATAATATCAAAATCATCTAGTTCTGCTAGTAAAGAAGTCTAATATATTTTTCAAAAATATTTTTGCTATTAACCAAAAATTGCTAAAAAAAAGTAGATTTTCATAATTCATTACAAATAGTGTTAGAAAATTTGAATATATTGGGAGTACAAATTAATTCGGTCTGTTTTTTTGCGGTCAAAAATGCATTTATTTCAAAATAAAAAGAATTAAAAGATTGATCAAAGTATCGTCCATCGCTCGTTACTACTTTTTCCCACCTCTTAGGCAATTTTTGAATTCTATCTCGAAAAAATGTCTCGTCTTTTAAGGTGATCCAAGTTAGGAGTCAATTTTCGATTTCTGCGAAAGAAGTGAGCCGATGACCTGCCAGATCGTGCTGCATTCCTCGGAACAACCAGTAATCAGAAGGAGCAATGTCCAGAGAATACGACGGGTGCGGCAAAATATCCCACTTAAGCGTTACCAAATATTTTTTCACCACTTTTGCGACATGAGGCCGAGCGTCGTCATGCAAAAAAATAACTTTGTCATGCCTTTCCTTGTATTCCGGCCGTTTTTCTCGTAATCCACGGCTCAAACAAATCAATTGCAGTCTATACCGATCGGTCGTTATAGTATCGCCAGGTTGTAGCAGCTTATAGTACACAACACCCTTTTAGTCCCACAAGATACACAACATGATCTTTGAACCATGAATAATTGGTTTGGGTGTTAATGTTAAGGTCGATGGCAACGATTGACCGGGGATAGCGTAGTATTTTTTCTTTTTGGGGTTATCATAGAATATCCATTTTTCATCCCGAGTAACAATTCTATGTAAAAAACCCTTTCTTTGTTGCCTTTGAATCAGCTGCTTACAACAGAAAAATCGCCTGTCAATGTCTTTCGGTTTCAGTTCACAAAGCACCCAATTGCCTTGCTTTTGAATCATTCCCATGGATTTCAATCGTACAGAAACTGCTTGTTGAGTCACTTCCAATGATTCTGCAAGCTCCTCTTGCGTTTGACTCGGACCTTCATCGAGTAATGCCTCCAACTTTTTGTCTTCGAATTTTTTTGGCTGTCCAGAGCGAGGCTTGTATTCGACGCTGAAATCTACATTCTTGAAACGTCGAAACCATTCTCTACAAGATTTATCAGTTAGAGCATTGTGACATAAACTTCCACAAGCATTCGATGCACTTTAGCTGCACTTTTCTTCCAATTAGAACAGAAAACTAAAACCTCCCGCAAATGCTACTTAGTTAACACAAAATTGGACATATTTAACACAGTTGAAAACAAGATTTTTTTATGAAACTCTAAGCGATATAAACTGAATATTATTGAAAGATGTCTAACCTCTCTGAAATTACCGACTTCAGCTGTTACCATTAGATATTCATAATAGCCAGAGCCATCTTTTGAATGCGGACCGAACTAATTTGTACTTCTAATAGAATTTTTATTAATAAATTAAATTAATTGAAATAATTTTTTACTATTACCTGCTCTTATAATATTACATACTTTTATTCAAGACTACTTTTTTTCAAAACAATTGCATTTTATGTAACAAATTATATTTTTAGCCTAATTACACATACAGACGAAAAAAAGTGATCGGAACTTTTGACAAAATAAAACATAAGTATCATGCTCTTCTGTGTTAAATTGACATTTTGAATTTTCTCAACGAGAACTCGATTTAACAAAAAAAATCTTTGGGTGGAGGTTGAAAACCAATACATTTTAATTTAACGAGTTCAAATATGTTTCATATATTTCTTGTCATTTAATACTATTTATTAAATCAGCTGTGTCACATTAACCGAATTGCAAGTTTTGGAGATTTCAAAAACCGACTCTTAGCAGAAAATGTAGAAATATTGGGCAAAAATTGATACCGGTTTCGCATTCAGCGACTTAAAATACATTATGTTTATAGGTTATTTTTAAAGTGTAGATTACTTTTTATGCCTGTTTATTATATGTATAATTTTATCCACGTATCTTATTATGGATATGTTTACGACTGATATTCAACTAAAAGATAATTTTTGTTAATATAGTACTCATGTATATAAAATTTTTATTGTATATTTTTGTTAATAAATTTACAATTTAATACACATCAAAACTTTTTTTATTAACTAGCATTATTTTTATCTGAAAAATCTGCTTCATTGGTGTTTCCATTCGTCTGTCGACGTAAAAATTCAATTAGTTCAGGATTTGAATTTTGCATTTGTTGAGCCAATTGCTGACCTCTAAAATGATTAAATTTATAAAATTAAAACACATCATTAGAATCTTCTGAAAAATAATAATTATATAATATTTAAATGTATAGTAGTTTCGCCTTGTAAAAAAATATATAGTTTGAATTTCTAAAGAAATTCTGAATACATATACAATTAAAACGATACAAATAATGAATTATTTTCTATATTATTACGTCTACTTGATGCCATCTTATAGACTTGCTAATTACGACACAGTCTTATAATGCAGTGATGACTGAAACACAAAAAAAAACAGTGGTTCTTGTGTCAACCGATACAGGCGGAAATTGAGCTTCGATACTTTAGGTCAAGCGAACAGCCTTCTACTGATCGAACCATCACATCACGAAAATAAAATGAAAATCAATAATGAAACTGGTAAAATAAATATTAGGTCTTAAGATATCCACTATCAAAAAGTTACCTAAAATACACACAAAAGTGATTTTTAGCCTGATACTTTCAAAGCTTATATCTATTGATCAAATAGATTTAAATAATTTTTTTTGTTTGGTTAATAATAAATTTCCTTAGAAACATAATCCAATTGTGAGAAAATAGATTGATAAAATATTTTAAAAATACTAAGACAAAAATTTTTTTTTTCAAAAAATCTTTTTTTGTAAATGCCTATATTTTTATGAAATACTAATATTTTCACACTCTGTAAGTAATCAATGGAATACTAAAGAATAGAACTTTAAAATAATACTATAGATTTTTCCATATACTTCAAAAACTATATTTTTTTGCTAATTGACACTAACAGTGTTTTGAAAAGAGAAACAATTGATTATTTTTGGTCAAAAAAATTAATTGTGATATTAATTATAAACTTGTTTCATAGATTCTTATATATCATAATAATTATGAACATACTTTAATGTAATTTTTTTAATATTTATTAAATTTAATATCAAAAATTGCAAAAGAGGACATAATGTTTAAGGTTTTTAGGAAAAAATGAGATCCTTCCTAAAAATTTATTTTCATTGATAAAAAAACATTACAAAAGTTACTTTAACAATTCTTATACTCAGCCAATAACCCATTAAGTTCTGAAAGGACGTGCTTTTATTGCAACTTTTAACGATTGTAATTGTTGTAAAAAAGCCTGGTAAAAAATTAAGCAAGCATATCTAACGTAAAATTAACTGAATTTTCAGAATTTTGAACTAGATTTTTCGAAAAATGTAACCGTAATAAACTATATGTGATTTTTTCCCAGAAAACATGGATTTTTCAACTTTCTTTGTTTTTCATCTTGTTTATTCATTTTGAAATCACTTTAGGATTCCTGTTAGGAGTAAAGAAATCGCGTCTTCAAGATTTGAACTTTAAGATATGTTAATTAAAATTTTGAAAATATATGTAGAAAAATCCAAAATGGGGACTCAAACACGAAAAAGTTGTCGAAAACTTCAAGAATTTTTTATTTGAAAATGATGAGCTTTAGAAACAAATATTACAGAACAAAAAGTTCTTATAATTGATCAAATAATTCAGTGAAATTTTTTCATAATTTTTTTAAAAGTTTTTAAATTTTTCGAAGGCTCAGAATTTTGAAAACATCATAAAATTAATTAATTATACATTCCTTAGCCGTCAAAAGTCTTTTATCGTTACCCGGTTCTTACCACATGGAAGTGACGTATGTGAATAACCTTTTTCTGTTTGTCTTTTTTTTTTTTTTTTTTGTTTGGTTTTTTCTTTTTATGTTATTTTTTGGTTTTCTTTCTTTCTGTTTTTCCATTTTCAAAAATTTATTTTATTTGCCTTTTGCATTATTTGTTTATTTTGATGTTTGCATATAAAATACTTTTTACTTTCTATTATGAATCGACATAAAATAGGAATGACAAAAATAGGCATCGCAAATCCTCCAGATTATTCATGTCCTCTTGCGACAATTTTAAAAGTTCTTACGATTTCTTTTTCCTTACTTTTAACCATTTTATGTTATTTATGTTTTTTTTTTTCGTGCTTTTTGTGAGGAAAAATTCAGCAATAGCTAAAACTATCTCTTTTGAGCCAATTTTTTGGTCGCTATGTGATACATTATAAATTACAACTGCATTGGTTATCGATGACTTAATTACACGAATAAAAATTGAGCAAGTCCATCTTTTGGCTCTTATACAGGGCATCAAATTACTACAATGTCCATCATGTAGATCGATACCGCTCACGTATTTATTATACGATGCAAATGCTCTAGAAAAAGGAAAACCATCTTTACTTCACGATTCTTTCGAATATCTTTTTGCTGTTAATATTGGCATTACATCTGCAGCGGTTGAAAGTAGAGAGACTAGTTTTGAATCCATCACAGTAATGTAATTCCAACCGCTTTTTTCTTCATGTATAGACAATCTACCTCTTATAGCTTTTTTTTTGTTCAATTCATTATCAATATTCACTCTGTTTCTCCTTATGGCACCAGTTGCTCTCAAGCCAAGTGATTGCAAATGAATAAGTAAATCTGGATTACCAAATAAATTATCAATATATATATTGTATATATATATATATATATATATATATATATACACAGTGTGTCCCATGGAAAACAGAACTTTTTCAAAACATCGATTTATATTGGCGCTACCTATTGGTGGATGTTAGCAATGGAATGGTCTATTCTTAACTGACATCCTGTCAAAATTGTATGACATTTCGTTCAATGGAAACCAAAATATCGCGCTCAAAGTGACAGTGCGTTTGTGGCATCGGTCGAAAAATGAACTTCGAACAAAGAGCAAATATTAAGTTCTGTTTTAAACTCGGTAAATCCTTTACTGAGACGCATAATTTGCTGAAACAAGTTTATGGCGATAATTGTCTATCCCGTACCAGAGTGTATGAGTGGTATGAGCGGTTCCAGGAAGGTCGTGAAGACATTCAGGACGACGAACATCCAGGTCCTTCGAATACCGTGGTTACTCAAAGTAACATTGAAAAAGTGCGTGAATTTATAAAATCTTCATTGCAATACATGGAAATGAAATTGAATATGTCCAAAAATTCAATTCATCGCATTTTGACCGATAATTTGAATCTACGGAAGGTGTGTGCACGCTTTGTTCTACACAAATTGACCGACTACGAAAAATTGCTCCGAATTCAACATTGTAAGGATTTGATTAAAGAGTCAAAAAAGGACCCAAACTTGAAATATTCAATTGTGACTAGTGACGAGACATGGTGTTTTCAATATGATCCCGAAACCAAGCGTCGAAGTGCTGAATGGAATGGGCACCCAATCGAGCCCAATCCGAAAAAAAGTCGTCTTGAAAAGTCAAAAGTGAAGACAATGTTGATTTGTTTTTACGATTCGGAGAGTATTATTCATCGCGAATTCGTTCCACCTGGTCAAACGATTACTGCTGTGTTTTATCTTGGTGTTATGAAGCGTTTGCTCAGCCGTATTCGTCGTGTGCGGCCACAATTCCGTGAAAAAGGGAGCTGGCGTTTGTTGCATGATAATGCCCCGTCTCATCGATCGAACTTGATCACGGAGTTTTTGATCAAAAATTCCATTTTAACCATCAACCATTCAGCGTACTCGCCGGATTTGGCTCCGTGCGACTTCTACTTGTTCTCCAAATTGCACTTGCCTATGAAAGGCAAACGTTATGCCGACGTAGAGGCCATCCAAAGAGCGACGACTGACATACTAAAGTCGATGGATAAAAATGATCTCAAAAACTCATTCGATATGTTAATTGATCGTGCAAAACGTTGTATTGATGCGGAAGAAGACTATTTTGAATAAAATAAATGAGATTTGCCGGAATATTGAGTTTTTGTCTTTATTTTGAAAAAGTTCCGTTTTCCATGGGACACACTGTGTATATATGATACTGCGTTATTTTCTTTGGAACAGTAGAATGAAGCAACTTTTAAAGCATTTGCATAACCACTCGTCTTCCTAAGGTACATTTAGATAATTTTGCTTATTTAAGATAAATAAATATTCGAACCCTTGCCACAATAAATATCAAAATGGAACAGATATTCTCCGGCGTTACAAATTCCCCAAATTATAATTTCAAAACGCACAGGCTCGTCTTTCATAAGCTGGAGCAAAATGGTTTTACCGTAAAATTTTACCATCATTTTATCGATAGACAAAGCTGTTAAAAAAAATTTTAATTGCAAGACAAATATAACCTTTTAAGCCAATAGTCCTTCTGAGATTTCATTTGGTTGAAAATTAATACAATAAGTATCTCCAAGAAAATACCCAAATCATCTAACGTCAAATTATAACCATTCCTACGAGTACTTTCAATAATATAATGCTTCAAATCAGTCGAGATAAAAAAATTCGAATAACTGTATGTATGAAGAATCGCGAATGAATTTTTTTGTTTTTGCAGATAACAAATTTTCATTTTGAGGATAATTGTTATATTTTTTTTTTGCCATTTGCCCATACATAAGTATAGTTAGGCTCTAATTTTGACTGATTATCTTCATAGTTATTTGAAAGCTGTAAATAATTGATTTTTGGAATTTCAATCTCTGAATTTTAATAATTTTCTGGTTCAGAATCAGAAACAGAATCATCAGAGCCATCATCCTGACTAATATCTAAAGCATTAAAGTATCCATTTTCATGCTCTTTAATTTCTATATTTTGCACGTGGTTAGATCATTTTCGAAGTTTAGCTAACAAATCTGACATTGTCTCTATTACTTACAGAGAGAAATATTATCAATTGTATCAGTAGCGTCTAAACTTTTGATTTTACAAAATCAATGTTTTCGCATACAATGGATAGATATAATTTATGAATAATATTTTTTTAAGCAAGAAGTATTCTATTCAAACTATTGACGTATGAAATTTCGCTACGTATAAAAAAGTGTAATAACAAGTCGCGAAAATATTATTTTTTGAAGTATTTTTGGATATCTAGTCATAGATCATTTCATCAATTTTGTTTGAGAACACAAGTGAACGAGAAAAAATGAAAAAATATTGTAAGTTGGAAAAAAGTTGTATGTACTGATAAAGCATAAAAAAATTTATTTTCAAAGTGAATTTGATTATGAACAAATTACTTAAGAATAATGGACTAAATAAAATCTCAGAATAATTGTTGAGAAGTTCAGGAATTTCTTATTTTAAAATGATGGACTATAGAAAAAAATGTTACCGATCAAAAAGTTCTTATAATTGTTTAAATAATACGGTGAAATTTTTTCAGAATATTTCGAAGACTTTTTCAATTTTCCAAATTTTGGGATTTTAAAAATTAAATCTTAAAAAAATTCGATGACTTTTTCGCGTTTGAGCCGCCATTTTTAATCTTTTTACATATATTTTCAAAATTTTATTTTGTATTTTTGTCTCCTGATTATACAAGTTTTAATTGACATGATATCCAAAAACTTTAGAATTTTGATATCCGAGGTGTGTTCAAAAAGTGAGGTGACTTTTTAAAGCGCGTGGCAATGTACATTCGATTATCGACTTTTTTTGTTGTTGTGTTGGTACACATGTCCCGAACATATGTTCATAGTTTCAAGTGTATAGCATACTTTGTTTGTTTTTGACAGATAGAAAGGTTAGACGTGTTTTAGTATGTTCGGCGATTTTCTATTACAAAAAATAGAACAAAGAAATTGTATCAAATTTTGTGTAAAAAATGGAATCAAGTGCTCTAAAACACTTGAAATGTTAGCAGTGGCATACTGTGAGTCTGCTTTAAGTAAAAAAAATATTTACAAGTGGTATAAGCTGTTCCCAGATGTCCGAGAAGATGCCAATAACGAACCTTGCCCTAGACGCCACAGCACATCAACATTAGATGATAACGTCAAAGCTGTAAAGAAAATTGTTCTAGAAAATTGTTGAATTACCATAAGAGGCTCGTGTCATGCATTTTTTTCGAATGTTTTGGGCATGAAACTTGTGTCAGCGAAGTTTTCCGAAACTTCTTAATTTTGATCAGAAAAACCATTGCATGAGTATCAATCAGGAGCTCTTGAATGACGTCAATGATGATCCTGATTTGCTCAAAAGGGTCATAACAGGTGACAAATCATTGGTATATGGTTATGACATCGAAACCAAAACCCAATTGTCCTAATAGAAGTACCTAGAGGAGCCAAGACCGAAAAAAGCACGCCAAGTCCGATCAAACGTCAAAGTTATGCTCAGTGTTTTTTTCGATTACCGTGGCGTAGTGGATCAGGAGTTTTTACTTCAAGGTCATACGATCAATAAGCAGTATGAAGAAGTATTAGGTTGCTGCAGATGAAATGGCCGATTTAGCAATGACACAAAAATGGCTGCAATTTTAATGTGTTATGTTGGCACAAGGCGGCGCAAATGGTATGACATATTGAAGTATAAATACTGCTACCTTGATTTATGGAGTCATTTCTGTTTTGCACTTCATAGTGATCGTAAAAACAAAAAGAGAAAGTGAACATGGAAGTGAATGAAAAACGGCTACATTTACTATACGAATTTAAATTAGAGCACAACGCAACGGGAGCAACGAGGAATATCAACAGCGCATTTGGGCCTGATACAGTTAACGAACGAACCACTCGGCGGTGGTTCAAAAAATTTCGATCCGGAGATATGGACCTTGAAAATGAGCCACGTGGACACCCAGGACCATCCATCGATAACGACGAGCTGCGTGCATTAGTGGAGTCTGACCCCCGCCAAACCATAAGGGATCTTGCCGAGAAATTAGGTGTTCACAATTCGACAGTTTGCCGCCACTTGCAACAACTTGGAAAAGTAAAAAAGCTTGACAAACGGGTTCCGCATGAGCTTACCGAGCAAAACATGACGTGTCGAATGGAGATTTCAAGTTCTCTTCTCTCCCGCAACAAAAAGAAACCGTTCTTGCACCGAATTGTGACCTGCGATGAAAAGTGGATTTTATACGATAATCGTCGCCGATCGGCCCAATGGCTAGATGCCGATGAAGCGCCAAGACACATGCCGAAGCCAAGCCTTCATCCAAAGATATAGTGCTAACTGTTTGGTGGTCTGCAGCTAGAGTTATCCGCTATTTGTACCTGCAACCTGGCGAAACTATCAATGCTCAGAAATACTGTGCTCAACTGGATAAAATGCATAAGAAATTGATAGTCCAACGACCTAGGCTTGTCAACAGGGATGGAGTGATACTGCTTCATGATAACGCACGACCTCGTGTATCGAAAACAACGGTCCAAAAATTAAACGAGTTGTGCTATGAGACTCTTCCTCACCCTCCATATTCACCAGACCTCTCACCAACAGATTACCATTTCTTCAAACGTTTGGATCACTTTTTAACAGGAAAAAGATTTAACAATGAAGCTGCTGTCAAAAATGCCGTCGAGGAGTTTCTTCGAACCAGAAACTCGGACTTCTACAAAACTGGAATAAATGTACTTGTATCTCGTTGAGAAAAGTGTGTTGCATCTGTTGGTACCTATTTTGATTAAATAAATTGTCTTTATAAAAAGTTACAGCTGTTTAAAAATTTATTACTAAATCGGCCATTTCATCTGCAATAACCTAATGCATACGCCAAAAAATTACCCCATCATCAAAACATTTTTGACACGCAAAAATACTATAATTAAATGAAGTATTTATCAAAAAGGCTGATGACAGATACAAGCTGAAATTGTACTTTTACAAATCCAGTAAGATAAAATTGTAGATGATTTGTATTCACTACTAACTATGACAGAAACTTCATAACTGTCATTTTTTTTCACGAAGAAAGGTTCTCAAACCGGACCTATCGATTTCTTTGGTTCTAGGATATATTAAAGTACATCAAAAAATAAGAGATGTGTTTTTTTTATAGGCTAACTTCCACTTTTAAAAGGTTAAAATGATCACTAAAAAAACGCGTGAAAAAAGTTTTTTGTAAATATCTCAGAAACTAATAGGGATATTTTAACAATCCAAACAGCAAAAAACTTGTTATTTAATGTAGAAATTTACTTCATAATATGTTATGTATATTATGTATCATAATTACAATTATGTACGTAAAAACTGTTATTATTCTATAACTAATTTCAATTAACATAAAATTTTATTATATGTAAAACAAGAATTATTGAAACATTATATTGGGAGTATAAATTAGTTTGGTCCGTTTTTAAAAGATTGCTCTGGCTATTATGTAGGTAGTTTCAGAGAGGTTAGACATATGTCAATAATATTCAATTTACACTCTGACAAAAAGTATCCGGAAATTCGAAATAAAACGCAAAAATATTAAACTTTTTCAATATTTATTGAATCTCCTTCAAAATATGCTCCATTCGAAGCGATACACATGTGCCAACGTTTTTTCCAATCATGGAAACATTTTTTATAGGCGCTTTTAGGGATGGCCTTCAGCTCCTTCTGCGAATTTTCTTTTATGGCGTCTATGGAGTCAAATCTGGTTCCCCGGAGCGGTAATTTCAGTCTGGAGAAAAGAAAAAAGTCACACAGAGCTAGATCAGGCGAATAAGGTGGCTGGTCGATGGTATTTATCGAGTGTTTGGTCTTAAAATCGTTAATAATCGTGGCTCGATGAGATGGTGCGTTATCGTCATGCAAAATCCACGAATTGTTCTGCCACAAATCCGGCCGTTTACGGCGAATATTTTCACGCAAACGTCTCAAAACAGTCAAATAGAAGTCCTTATTGACCGTTTGACCTTGCGGAACGAATTTATGATGAACCACACCACGAATATCAAAGAAAACAATAAGCATCGTCTTGATTTTCGAACGACTTTAGCGAGGTTTTCTCGGTTTCGGCTCATTTTTTCCCACCCATTCCGATGATTGTTGGCTTGTTTGTGTGTCGTATTCATAGACCCATGTCTTGTCACCAGTTATGATCCGTTCCATGAACGTGAGATCAGAATTCGCACGATCCAGCATGTCTGCAGCTACCTGCATCCGGTACTGTTTTTGAAGAAAATTCAGCTCTAACGGAACGAGCCGAGCGGCGACGCGCTGCATGCCCAATTGGTTCACCAAAATCAAACGAGCGGTTTCACGAGAGATGTTGAGATCACGAGCTATCTCTCTAACACTGGCATGACGATTTTCGAGCACAATTTCCTTGATTTTTTCGACGTTATCGTTGGTTGAAGAGGTCGACGGTCGTCCTGAACGAGGCAAATCTTGGACGATCTCCCGACCGTTTTTAAAGGCTTTGTACCATTCGTACACTTGAGTTTTCGATAAAACAAAGTCTCCATAAGCCTTTTCCAGCATTCGCAACGAGTCAGCACACGAAATTTCGTTCAAAACACAAAATTTGAGACAAACTCTTTGTTCAATATTTTTTTCCATTGTAACATTCGCAGACTACCACTGAGGTCGACTGGTTTTAACAGCTGTCGTAAACAAACTAGTTGACAGACCGCACTCATGTTTGGCATAGTAATTACGGACAGTTCTACCAATATACAGAAACTTCAAATACTTAAAAATATTCAACGCGGGCAATTTAAATAAGAATTTCCGGATACTTTTTTGTCAGAGTGTATATCGCTCCGAGTTTCATAAAAAAATCTTGTTGTCAACTGCGTTAAATATGTCCAATTTTGTGTTAACTAAGCAGCATTTGTGGGAGGTTTTAGTTTTCTGTTTTAATTGGAAGAAAAGTGCAGCTGAAGCGCACAGAATGCTTGTGGAAGTTTATGGCGACAATGCTCCAACTGATAAATCTTGTAGGGAATGGTTTCGACGTTTCAATAATGAAGATTTCAGCGTTGAAAACAAGCTTTGCTCTGGACAGCTAAAAAAATTCAAAGACAAAAAGTTGGGAGGCATTACTCGATGAAGGTCCAAGTCAAACGCAAGAGGAGCTCGCAGAATTATTGGAAGTGACTTAATAAGCAGTTTCTGTAAGATTGAAATCCATAGGAATAATCCAAAAGTAAAGCAATTTGGTGTTTTATGAACTGAAACCGAGAGACATTGACAGGCGATTTTTCTGTTGCGAGCAGCTGATTCAAAGGCAACAAAGAAAGGGGTTTTCATATAGAATTGTTACTGGGGATGAAAAATGGATATTCTATGATAACCCCAAGAAGAAAAAATACTTCGCTATGCCTGGTCAATCGTTGCCATCGACCTCAGTATTAACACCAAAGCCGAATATTCATGGTTCGAAGATCATGTTGTGTATCTGGTGGAACCAAGAAGGTGTTGTGTATTATGAGCTGCTACAACCTGGCGATACCATAACGTCCGATCGGTATAGGCTGCAATTTATTCGTTTGAGCCGTGCATTACGAGAAAAACGGCCGGAATACAAGGAAAGACATGACGAAGTTACTTTTCTGCATAAAAACGCTCGGCCTCATGTCGTCAAAGTCGTTAATATTTGGAAACGCTCAAGTGGGATATTTTTCCGCACCCGCCGTATTCTCCGGACATTGCTCCGTCTGATAGCTGGTTGTTCTGAGGGATACAGCACGATCTGGCAGGTCATCGGTTCACTTCTTTCGTAGAAATAGAAAATTGGTTCCTGACTTGGATCACCTCAGAAGACAAGACATTTTTTTTAAAATGGAATTCGAAAATTACCTGAGAGGTGGGAAAAATTAGTAACTAGCAATGAACGATACTTTGATTAATCTTTTAATTCTTGTTATTTTGAAATAAATGCATTTTTAACCGCAAAATAACAGACTGAATCAATTTGTACTCCCAATATATAGAACGAGATATATATGACACCGATCGTAATTGCATAGCATCTTTTGCACTAGACCAATTTGTTCACATAGTACACGGATAGTTGAATCCAATGCGCCGAATAACCATTACTGCTTATACATAGTAAGCTTATGGGTATATATCAAAATCAGGTTGTAGAATTTTTCGTTTTAGAAATTAGGCAAATATTGTTTTCATAACTTTAGAAAGGTACAGCTTACAAAGGGTACTGTTAATATACGTTTCAGTATTAGGTGCGCAAGTAAGTTTTCGCTGTTTGTCAATAGTTTTCCAGCAGTAAGCGCTTATCGATTTCGACATTCAAAACATCATGAAGCAAGCTTAGACATATGATAAACAAATTGTTTTGACACATTAGTGATTTTGTTTTGGCGTCATATACTTTTGGTTGTGTGAAAATGTCTCATTTTAAGTCAAATAATTGTTATTTGTGAAAAGTGTTGCTTTTCTTTTTGCATTCGAAGAAAACGGCGACCGAAAAACATTGGAAGTTTCAAAACGTTCACATACGTTAACGGAGATGCTGCTCTAAGTAAAACAACTTGCCGAGATTGGTTCCGTCGCTTCAAAGACGATGATTTCGATGTAGAACGAATTTCGATATTTACGACCGACCGCGTAAAGGAAGGCCAAAAATCTTCGGAGACGCTGAACTGGAGGCATTGCTTGACAAGGATTTATGCCAAATGGAAAATAAGCTTGCTTTAGTATTAGAAGTTACCCGCCAAGCCATTTTCAAGCAATTGCATGCGTTGGAGATGATTCAAAAGCAAGAAACTTGAGTTACTCATGATTTGAAGCCAAGGGGCATTGAGCGTCGCTTTTTTGCCAGTGAACATCTGCTCCAGCGGCAAGAAAGAAAGGGTTTTCTTCATCGCATCGTGACAGGTAATGAAAAATGGATTTATTACAGCAACCCGTAGAGAAGAAAGACATGGGGACTGCCCGGTCATACTTCTATGTCGTCGCCTCGGCCTAATATTCACGCTGCGAAGGTTATGCTGTATTGTATTTCGAAACTAGAAAATTTACTGTAAATCAATAATATTAATTCACCTTTCCACGAATGAATGTTAATAAAAAACTTAAATTTACGTGTTTAGAAGTTTATTTGTCCTAGACCTTTATAATTAATTAAGATGATTAATATAATTGCCTTTAATCAACAAATACATTCGAATTAATTAATATAATTAAATTTTATAAATTAAAACAAATAAATTCCATCTAATAGATAAAACGAGAGAACTAGCTTACGAACGGACGGGCATTTTCTTTGAAAACAAATATATTTTTCAAGACCCCAGACCAAATCCTTCACTTAATAATGCACCAACATTGCAATCAATGCACTTTTTTGCATAAATAGGTATGAACACGTAGGTCGTTCGTATTTTAGACAATCGAGTTTCGTTTTTTTGTCCAGCAATGATATTGACAACTCCAACATATTATCTTGAATTGTGTACCTTGGGTCTCGCTCATCAGATATCAATACTAGTTGTAAGAACTATCAAGAAAAACTCAAGTTAAGCACAGGTTTTGAATATATTTAGCACAAGAATAAACTTCATTTTCTTGAAAAAATTAATACAACACCTGGTAATTCATGTATGACATATCTAATATCTCATAAAAAATCCTAATCGACCATCGATTCGTTTCCGTGCTGACGAATGCGCGTGACGTAACTGGTCGAATATGTTGACGCTGCACAAAGTTTCGTTATAGTACACAACAATCTTATGTTTTTCGAGCGGTGACAGCAACAGAAGAATCTTGTTTTTAGGATCATAATAACTTACGATAGTTTTTGTGTTATGATAAGTAAACCCAATTGGTTCCGATTTTATAACTTTGGTAAACGTCGTGGGATTTCCCGTTTATTCTGTCACAAAGGGTTTTGACAACATTCGAAGAATATTTCGTTCATATTCGCTCAACAAGCGAAACTGTCGTGAAATAGTTGCCCGTAGTTAGTTTGCCCATCGTTATAACTCTACGCGAATTATGAACTGGTTCCAATAAACGTTGTTTATTTCTGTTCTTGAGCCGATTTTTTGCCTTGAGAAAAATTTGCTTATTTATGGAATAGCATTGATCATGTAATAGGTTATACAATCGTTCATAGAAACTATATTCAGTCCGCATTTGACCTGTTTCGATAGAATGTATATACGAAAATAACATTTTGCTCGAAAACTAAGCAACTACTCATAGATGGCATAATTCATATCTGGCTGATAATATTTTGCACAATTACAATTAATATTCCAAATCTTGTGAATTGCTGCAAATTTATCACTGAAATTCGTTCAAGGCGCGTTGTGGTGTTATTGAAATGATTACTTTCATCGAAAAAGTGAATTGGTTCTTATGATGTTGAAGTTTGCAACGTTGCACTCCAATAATAACTCAAAATTTTTCATATCCGTTATTTCTCAATAAAATAGATATGAAATAAACAAATTTGTATTAAAATAGATATTTAACATTAACTCTAGCAAATTCAACTACTAAAATAAATACAGGGTGCGTACGGTATTTGAGGATATGCATAAATGTGACTATAACTTCGCGAATTTTTTTTTTTATTTTTTTTTCCTTTTCAGATAAGAAATGGCGGACTACAACATCACTCAAGAAATGAAGAGACATGCTGTCATCGTCGCTATATGTGCGAACCATACAGATCTAGACGAGGACCCTTCAAAATCAATAAGGGGCCTTGCGAGTGAGCATCATGTTTCTGAGCGCCTTATTCGTAGAGTTGTCCACGAACACCTTTAGTATAAGTCTTACGTGATGTGCAGAGGACAGTTTATGTCAGAACGAACACGGGAACAGAGTTCTCCGATCAAAACGTCTTTTAAACAAAATCAAACACCCTGAGGCGCCCAAAATTTTATGGTTTTTTTCCGACGAAAAAATTTTGACCAAGATCAAAAGACCAATCGCAGAAATGACAGATGGCTATGTTCAAATCCTACGGAGGTTCCTGTTGTTATGCACACAAAATTTCCAGCCACTGTTATGGTTTTAGGTGTTGTCAGCAACGAAGGACATGTTATGCCACCACACTTTTTTACTCAAGGACTTCGAGTGACCTCTGCTGCATACATCGAGGTTTTGGAGACGGTAGTGAAATCCTGGATAGACAATGTAAGCGGAGGCAGACTATACATTTTTCAACTTTACTCCTTCACATAAAGCGATGGCGACACAAGATTATATGGCCAAAAATTTTCATGACCACATAACACCGAACCTATGGCTACCCAGCTCCCCAGACCTTAATCCTTTAGATTATTACGTATGGGGCGTAGTTGAGCGTGAGACCAATAAGCGTCCTTATAACACAACTTCTTCGCTGAAGACTGCTATTAATGCCGTTATGGTCAATATGAACAAGGAGCATTTGATTCGGGCATGTAATCGTTTCCGGACCCGGATCGAAGAAGTTATTTCTGCTAATGGCGATTTTATTGAATAACTTTATAGCCACATAATAATTAAACGTTGTAAAAAAAATTCCTAAAATTTCATTAAATTTTATTAAAAATACAAGCTAATTAATTTTACTCTCAAGTTGTCCTCAAATACCGTACGCACTCTGTATAGAAGAGAATGAAAAAAAAATCTAGTATTACAACAGTTTTTTATAATTTCAAAAACAATTTTAGTGTAACAAAAGATGAATAAGTCCCTAGTAACCGTATAGAACGAATAACATTTGTCAACACTTCCGGGAAATAATTTATGAGGGGGATAGAAGTCAAAATTTTTTAAAAAGAACTCTGACTTCTTTCCTTATATTGTTCGCAAAAAAGAAAAGTGAGTATATAATTTATTAGTACAAAAGAAGTCTACGAAAAAAATGGTGCCGACAGAAGCGGACCGGAACTCACCCTTCAGGGGGATGAAAGGTTAAAACATGAAAAAAATTCCAACATCTTTCCTAATACCACTCGTAAAAAAGTAAGGTGTGTATATGGTTTCTTGTTACATGAAAAACCTACAAAAAAATTGACGTCGACCAAAGCAGTCTGGAACTTACCCTTCAGGAGGGTGAAAAATCACAAGTTTTAAAAAAAAATCTGACATGTTCCCTAATACCGTTCGCAACGAAATAAAAAATGTATTTGATCTCTTGGTACATAAGAAGCCTATGAAAAAATTGGCCTCGACAAAAGCGGTTCGGAACTTACCCTCCAAGGAGATAAAAAGTCGAAATTCTAGAAAAAAATCGGACAACTTCTCTAATACCGTTCGCAAAAAAATAAGAAGTGTATATGATTTTTTAGTAAATAAGAAGTCTACAAAAAAATTGGCGTTAACAAAAGCAAACCGGAACTTACCCTCTAAAGGGATAAAAGGAGGAAATTTTTGAAAAAAATTCTGACATATTCCATAAAATCGTTCGCAAAAAACTAGGCAGTGTATATGGTTTTTTAGTATATAAGAAGCCTATACAAAAATTGGCGTCAACCAAAGGAACTCACCTTCAAGAAGGATTAAATAATTAATTTTTATTTCGTTGTTGTTAGCTATCCCTTATTTAAATCTGCTTCTTAATCCGAATACCCAAAGAATGTTCAAGTATGTACAGGGTGACAAATGAGAAGTTGCCTAAAGTAACCACTTATAATTTCGAGATGAGTGCAGGGAAAAAATAATAAAAATATATATTAAATCAGTGAAGTGGTCCTTTTTATTTGAAATACGTTTCAGTTTAATCAAACATTTTCAACAGACACATATTAGGTTTTAAAAAAATTAAAACCTGGCTAGGGAATAACTATTAATGGTGAATAATGTCGAAGTGATCCCCATCAGAACTTGCATAATAATCAAGCCGTTTTTGGAAACTATGAAAAACTCGCTCAATTTTAGGTTAAGAAATACTAGAAATTCCTTTTCTAATAGCTTCTCTCAAATCATCTTCGGTCTTGGGTTTTTCCGCATAACAGTAATCTTTCAAGTAGCCCCATAAGACGAAATCACACGGGTTTAAATCCGGTGAATAAGGGGGCCATTCTATACCTGCGTGTGCAAACTTGGGATATCCTAAGGCGATGACACGTTCACCATCAACTTCGTAAATAGCTTTAAATATCTCTTGAGTTCTATGCGGCGTAGCACCATCTTGCATAAAATAATAGTTCCTGACTAATCCACGTTTCTTAGCGAAAGGAAAAAATTTTGCAAGGATGTAACTTAATGAAATTTTTTATTATTAATCTTAGTGTCTCTCGATTCAGTTTTAAAGCTGCTGCAGCTTTTCTTATTGGATCCGTTGGATTAATCTTGAAATGTTCTTTGACCTCGGCAACCTTATCTTCTGTTGTAACTGTGTATAAAGGACCAGGAAGATCATGTCAACGATCGTCAAGAGTACATTCTTTCAAAAAGTACCAAGAATTGTCTATTTAAATCTGGCGAGGCAATTTAGGCCGATAAATTTTTTTTTTCTAGGTTGGTAAAACTGTCCTTAATGACTATGCCAAGTTTGAGCGAAATCTGTCAACGAGTGTGTTTACAGTAGCTGGTTCAGTCAGTCGATGTCAATAGTGCGTGCCGATTATTAACAATGGGTGATTACGTCGAACAAAGAATTTGTCTAAAATTTTATGTTGCGAATGAAATTTCGTGCGCCGATGCATTGAAAATGTTGAAAAAGGCTTTTGGTGATAAAGCACTATCGAAAACCCGTGCGTATGAGTGGTACAAAGCCTTCAAGGAGGGTCGTGAAGTCGTCGAAGTCTTGCCTCGTTCCGGACGCCCATCGACGACTTCGACCGCAGATAACGTCGATAAAATTAAGGAAATGGTGCTTGAAAACCGTTATACTAGCTTGAGAGAGATAGCACATGAACTTGAGACATCCCGCGAGTCCACACGTACGATTTTAATTGATATTTTAGGCATGAGAAAGGTGGCCGCAAGACACGGTAACGCGCCGTCTCATCGAGCTACGATTGTGACCGACTTTCTCGCCAAAAACTCAACGAACACGCTTGAACAACCATCGTATTCACCGGATTTGGCTCCCTGTGACTTCTTTCTCTTCCCAAAACTTAAATTGCCGCTCCGTGGCACCCGTTTTCAGTCGATTGAAGCCATAAAACCAAATTCGGCGCGCGAGCTGAAGGCCACTGAATTAACCAGCTACTGTAAACACACTCGTTGACAGATTCCGCTCAAACTTGGCACAGTCATTAAGGACAGTTGTACCAACCTAGAAAAAAAATTTTATCTGCCTCAATTGCCCCGCCAGATTTAAATCGGCAATTCTCGGTACTTTTCTGACAGAATGTATAATAATTGATGAAGTTATCAATTACTGTGAGAAACAAGTAAAAAAAATTTAAAAACTTTATTAAAAAATGCGGTCATACAATAAAGTCGAATATAATTTTTTTCATTCTTACCTTCTAACAGTATTTTGACTGGCTACTCTTTTACTTTCAAACTTAGTACGAAAACCTCTATACGCTTCAGTATAGTGTTTACCTCTAGAATAGAAGCACTCGATGAGATACACCTTTTCTTCGTTCGTAAAGTCACTCATTTTAAAGTACACGCATTGCTCTTTACGGCGTCTCAATAGAAACTGACAACATTCTAGAATGTACCACGTGGGCCCAGCCTTATACGATACAGTAGAGGGGGAAAGCGATGCATATACTTTAGGCAACTTCCCATTTGTCACCCTGTAATATTGCAAAATGAAGTACTCAATATTATTTGCAAATATTAATAGTAAAATTCAGGTTTTTAAAAAGAAATTGCCGTTATAAAATAAATTTTCGAAAAATGTTAAGCTTGTCTATAAACTTGTTACAATTTCACTAGATATGTAATACTCCCTCATTTAAAAAAAAGACTTGTGAAAGATATGAAATACTTCTTTATTTAAAAAAATCTTTTTTCAGAGCAATACACCCAGCCATACGGCCAATACACACACAAACACAGCACTGTATACGTTGCCATTTTTACTCACAGCGAAGCGAAGTGGAGAGGGAAGCGCTGCCTACAGGCCAGGCTACTTACACAAGCGCGCGTACGAAATATACAGGCACGCATACACGCACATTCTATAGGAAGCGTCGCGAATTTTTTTCGAGTATCGCCACACATGAGCTCCTACATTTAAATTTCATTTCTAAGCGCCGTGGCGCGCTATAAACAATACGCGTGCGCAGCGGATAGCTTGGCTTGTTTCAATACATCGTGCGTGCTATGCTTTCTTCAGCGTATCACATGACATCGAGAATATTAGGTTGCTGCAGGTGAAATGGCCGATTTAGTAATAAATTTTTAAACAGCTGTAACTTTTTATAAGGACAATTTATTTAATCAAAATAGGTACCAATAGATGCAACACACTTTTTCCAATGAGATACAAGTACATTAATTGCAGTTTTGTAGAAGTCCGAGTTTCTGGTTCAAAGAAACTCCTCTAAGGCATTTTTGACAGCAGCTTTATTATTAAATCTTTTTCCTGTCAAAACGTGATCCAAATGTTTAAAGAAATGGTAATCTGTTGGTCAGATGTCTGGTGAATATGGAGGGTGAGGAAGAGTCTCATAGTACAACTCGTTTAATTTTTGAACCGTTGTTCTCGATACATGAGGTCGTGGGTTATCATGAAGCAGTATCACTTCATCCCTGTTGACAAGCCTAGGTCGTTGGACTATTAATTTCTGATGCATTTCATCCAGTTGAGCACAGTATTTCTGAGCATTGATGGTTTCACCAGGTTGCATAAACGAATAGTGGATAACTCCAGCTACAGACCACCAAACAGTTACCATTATTTTCTTTGGATGAAGGCTTGGTTTTGGCATGTGTCTTGGCGCTTCATCGGCATCTAGCCATAGGGCCAATCGGCGACGATTATCATATTAAATCCAGTTTTCATCGCAGGTCACAATTCCGTGCAAGAACGGTTCCTTTTTGTTGCGGGAGAGAAGAAAACTTGAAATCTCCATTCGACACGTCATGATTTGCTCGGTAAGATCATGCGAAACCCATTTGTCAAGCTTTTTCACTTTTCCAAGTTGTTGCAAGTGGCGGCAAACTGTCGAATTGTGAATGCCTAATTTCTCGGCAAGATCCCTTATGATTTGACGGGGGTCAGACTTCACTAATGCACGCAGCTCGTCGTTATCGATTGATGGTCTTGGGTGTCCATGTGGCTCATTTCCAAGGTCCATATCCCCGGATCGGAATTTTTCGAACCACCGCCGAGTGGTTCGTTCGCTAACTGTATCAGGCCCAAATGCGCTGTTGATATTCCTCGTTGCTTCCGTTGCGCAGTGCTCTAATTTAAATTCGTATAGTAAAAGTAGCCGCTTTTGATTCACGTCTATGTTCACTTTCTCTTTTTGTTTTTACGATCACTATGAAGTGCAAAACAGAAATGACTCCATTAACCAAGGTAGCAGTATTTATACTTCAATATGTCATATCATTTGCGCCGCCTTGTGCCAACATAACACATTAAAATTGCAGCCAACTTTATATCATTGCTAAATCGGCCATTTTATCTGCAGCAACCTAATACATAAGAACGCGAGCCAAAATACGTATTCTTTGCGCTTGCGCGTAAATATATATATATATATATATATATATATATATTTATATAGACATTCACTTCCCATAAGAGAGCGATTTTTTATGAAACAAAATAAATAAAGAAATGTCTTATTTTCTTATTGCAAAATTATTACTCTTATTTATTATAATGAATAACGTAAGAAGTAATAAAATACTACTGCAAAATTATTTTTAATTTTATTAAAATTTTTTTTTTATATAAAAACTATTTAAAATGTTTATTAATGATCAGAACAATCTTAGAAATTGTTAATTAGAATTTCAAATAATATTTGATTTTAATATGATATTGTTTTTGAATGAAAAATATAAACAGCTTTTTGAACATTTAATAATATGTCAATTCCATGTTTAGTGATAACTCTTTGACATTGAAAATGCATTTGTCACTTAAATTTAAATTTTTATTTTATGTAATTATTGAAAGAATTTTATTATAGTTAAAAAATTATTATGCATTATGTTATTTAATTAGAATTATTTGTATAAAAATAGAACGTTTGATCTCACAGGTAAGAACTATAATCTTTTTAATTAATATGCGTAATTTAAATGATATTTGATAACTAATTATTAAATTATTTTTGTTGAATAATATCGTCTACTTATATTCAGAAGTGTGATAAATAAAAATATTTGAAGATAATTTAATTGTGTTGTTACGTGCGGGGCTACACGCACAATACGAAATTTTAATATTTATTTTTATGCGGGACCCGCCAACGCGTCCCGTACGGGCCCGCCCGCGCATCGCGAACCGAAGGGACCCAGGTTGCCGCGGATTACAACTAGGACAGCCTCTACCCCATTCTTTAGTGGGGATCAGCCGCAGAGAAGAGGCATGATGTTAATTAATTAAACATAAGTAAAAACCTACCTGGATCCTTAACGCGTCCTGATTTTCCAATGGCACCCGTCCGATGAGGAATGAAAGTGCAGAATATTTAACGCCACAGGTTTTTCTCACTTACAGTGTCTTTATTTAATAAATCGTACAACCGCGATGATGGAGTTATTTAATGTCACTCACACACGCAACACGCGGCCGAGTACCGAGATGAAAAAAATTATTGAAGATGTAAACGTTCGAAAAAACCTATAAAATATGGAGACTTGAATTAAACGACGTTACGGCGGAGTTTAGATAGTACTGTTCTTTTTAACCGTCTCTCCCTCGCGGCCCGTTGGTACTCATATTTAAAGACCTTGAGGTGGAGGCATCATGGGGATTTTTGCTTATTTTGCATCAGCGCGAGCCTCGGTGGACTCCCGAGCCTCCCCCGCGCCTCCCGACTAAACTGCAACCTTAGACATTTTATTCGTTTAAATGTGTGCGCCGAGGCGAGTTGAGCAACACAACTCTCTAAAGGTGTGTGGGAAAAATATCTGACTGTACGAATACGATTATTTTCCATGTCTCCTGGATTTTTTCCACAGGAGTCAATTTGCAGCGTGAGTGCAAGTATCACCCACCTTTTTCTAACACTCTGTTGTACAGAGTTCGTCAACCTGCGCGCTCAGCATTTTCACACATTAAACGTACACATTTATGTGTTGCAGTGGTACATTGAACCGTTTAATTTTGATTTAATTTTTTATAATTTCTTAATTTAATTATTATTGCTTATTTATGATATTTGTTTATTTATGTTGTTTATTTATTTAATTTAATTATTCAATTTAATTATTAAAATTTTGTCACGTAACATCCTCCCACCCTTAAAGACGTGTACCGTCCCGGTAAACAGCGGACGTGCTGCGTGGTGTATGCGCTTACAACAGACTATTAGCCTATATATTATGGTTTGTTAATATTACATACTTGCCAAATGTTATTAGCCTTATATTATTGTTAGTGTCGTATTATAAAGGTTGATTAATTTGCTTAGGGTCGTAGGCAGTCTAAATATTACTTTATAACATTTATGATAGCTCACAAAAAAGGGGAAGAATTAAATTATTTAGATTGCCTTTACATAAAAAAAAGGGGTGCTTAATTTAGCTTGTTAGTTTTTTTTTTTTTTTTTTTTTTTTTTTTTTTTTTTACAATTTATAAGCAAACAATCCAAGCTGATTCCCTTATTAATATGATAAAAATTTCTTAGGACTGTCGGTAAAATGGAACCGTTTGGATTGTTTTTACAAGTTTTATTCTATTATATTGGCTAAATATTAATATGGTTATAAGAATCAGTTTTATACTATATGTGTTAATCTTTTAGATATATTCTTAATCTTCTTTTATCTTGATTGATGAGGATGAATGTGTGTGTTGGTTGATGTTCATGTCCCTTCTGGTATCAATGGTCTGCTTAATTGCGTGTTTATTTTCGCGCATGGCTTTTGATTTTGAATCTGGCATGGTGCTAGGGACTTGATTAATAGTCTTTTCGTGTCTTGCAATAGGGTCTTTGCTGGATCTTGATTCTTCACTCTCAAACTTTTGGATTACACTCCTTATTTTTTTCAAATGCCCTTGACGGCCTCTCTTTGACACTGTATTTGGCACGTAATTAGATGGTCTTCAAATGTTTTGCAGTCTACCCAAAGCATGCATTTCGAGTGCAGTGTCTTCGCATATCCTTGGTTTTTATTCTGATCTGCTTTCGATATCCTCGGGGGATCGGCGAAAATAGCACGGGGTACGTCTTCTTACTTTCTTTCAAGGCCTTAAGAGCATCCTTAGCGTTAATAAACTGAATGTATCCGCAAGTGGCCTGTCTTTCAATATTTCGGATGATCTTGATGAAATCTAATGGTCCAAATATTCGAAAGTCCTTAAAGAGTTCTTCTTCTGTTATATTCCAAGGTAATTGGCAAAATAGTCTAGTTCCAGAGGGTCTGGTAGGTATGGCCCTTGACTTTGCTTTGTTCCGTAATTTACGTAGCTCTTTAGTTTTATTTTCTTCGTTGAAATACCTTATCTTTAGTATTCCGGCTGGATCCCCATCTCCATTTAATCGAATGTTAACACTTCTTATTGGTCCCTTTTCTTTGGCTCTTTCTACAGCAGCTGATAAGGAGGTGGTGCAAGGATTGTAAAATACTAAACTGCCTTCCCCTTCTGGATTTTTAGTCACGTTGATTTGGCATCGCCCAGCCATGGTCTTTTCGGATTGAGTTTTCTGGAAGCTAAGGTTGTGGATTAGGCTTCATAGACGCCGGGTTCGGAATAAACTGGGGTTTATTAGTAGGATATAGTTTTAATTGTGGTCTTACGGAAACGTGTTCCGTTGGGTCTTTGTTCCTTCTCGTGGAACGGTTGTATACTTTAAGGTTACGGATTAGTTAGTGTCCGGGATCTGAATGGATAATGTTTGTGGATAGGGCAGGGGTTGTGGGGGAATTAATGGTTGATTTATCCATCTTCCAGGAACTAAGGCCTGTTCTGGTATCTGTAGTGTGTAAGTCTGGCCTTCGTATGTTGGTTGATTTTGTAGGCCAATTGGGCTCAGTGGTGTTTCCTGCATACGATGCGCAGGGGTAGTGTCAGAGATTATTTTAACTTTGCGTTTGGTCTGATATTAATGTTGCGGCATTCTTCGGGTATGACACTTCCAGGCAGTGAAGATGAGTCCTACGGTGATTAGGATTTGGCCCAAAGCTCCACCGTATATTAGATAATGCGTGTTGGAGATGCTTCTCTGATGGTTTCCTACTTGTTTTAAACGACGGGTAATCTTCTCTATCGACTCTTTGCGGTTTTTCCATCCTTCAACGTCTGGTGCAGAGGCTTTTGAGATCTCTGTTTCTGGAGTGCTGATCAGTTCTTGATGATATTTTAACATGTCTGGGAATATGGCCTCTACATTAAGGGTTATCTCTGGTTTGTATCTGTATTGTAAATCGTTGCGTTGGTTTCCTTCACTTATGAGAAGATGTTTGTCAGTCTTGCCTATACAGCCGGGTGCCATACGTAAAATTCCTGCCTTCTGGAGGTGTATATTTTGGTCTGGTTGTCCTGGACAGATTAGACGTAAGTCTTCTTTTTGTCCTAAGGAATAGAGCCAGGATCCATCCATCCTTAGGTAACTCCATTGAGTGACGTTATTGGGAGTTATGGTTACATTGCAGGTTTTCATTATTTGTATTCTGGGTCTCAGCAACATCGATACCTCGCAATCTTCTTGAATAGTGGTTTCAGACAAGGGTCCGTTCGTTGAGCATATGTAGGCATAATGTGTATGTTGGCAATTCTGCAGGTCCTCATAATTTATTTTCATGTATTGCCGTTGGTCCGTTCCAATCATTAGGTATCTGTGGCTTGGCTTTATATATCCTGTTCCTATCCAATTATTGTTTATTGTTTGCGATACAGCTAATGGATGCAGTCTATAGAGGTTGTAGGGTACTCGTTCTACTAATGGAAGGTGCATGATAATTAATAACTTATCGTTGTTGTAAACCGCGTCTAGTTGCGCAATTCTTGCGACTTCTTCTGCCCTTAAATGTTGAACCGGTATTGGAAATTCTAGTGCTCCACTTGCCTTTGCTATGTCGGTTGTTAGGTGTTTTAGTATATCTTTATTTAAGAAGGAAGGATCCACTTTGCGTTCCTTAAGTCCCTGTATAGTTTGCAGCATTCGTCGATTACTTTCTATTAGATGTTGCATTCCGACGTCTATCTTACGAGCGTAGATGGTTAAAGTAATTAGATATCTTTATTCATTTTCTCCACTGACAATGAATTTGAATTTCCGGTCCATGTCCTTTTTTATTTGGTTTATTACCTCAGCATGGGCCTTCGTAGTATTGTATAAATCCTCCAGAGATTTGGTTATTATGTGTTCTTTCTTATTTACTAGGTACACTAGCTCCTTTTGGTCAGTGAATAACTGGTCTATGTTGGTATTTATTTTGTCGACGTCTTCTGCCGTGACTAATCCGAATAGGCTTTTACTGAGGCTTCCAATGAAACCTAAGGGCACCATCCGCTTGTACCTCATGCTTCCTGGAATTTTTATAGGATCTTCTACGGTTTGTCCCATATCAGAGAGCATGGTTTGTATCTCTGTCTGTATTTGAATTAGGGTGTTTTGTCTTGCTTAACTAGGTCTGTCCCGAGCATAGCCCTACAAGTGTTCTCTTCCATGAGTGCGGTACAATTAGCGAGTAGGGTTTGGTAACTGTCGATCGTCCCGTGAGTTTCTAGAAAATCTTTTATGTTCACATAAATTGTTACCTGCCAGTCAGCCCTTTTTAATCGTACTACTTCCATGCGCTCATAATACATTCCTGGATTTTTGTTTATTAGCTCTATCTCGAAATTCTTTCCCGTGAGGTCTGGAGAAGTTCCTGCATGTACCATCATCACGTAGAAGAGACAGAGAGACTTGTGCATGGTTTTCTGAAACGGTTATTCCTTTTATTCAGGGGCTAACTTTAACTTATCCATGTGTTTTCTAATACGTCTGCCATCGGGTAATTCTAATATAGCATTGTTTCTACCCAATATTTCAACGATTTTCAAAGGGTTATTATAATATTTATCGAACTTTGATGTTCTTATTTCCTTGAGCACATACACATAGTCTCCGACTTTGGCTCTTAGTTTCTTCTCCTTACTATCATATCGAGTTTTAGATTGTAGTTTAGCTGCTATCTGATTATCCCTGGCGATGTTATTCATTTCATCAAGTCGAATAAGTAAGTCCCCTAGGTACGTGTTATATGTATTCAGTTTTTCCTCGACTGGTATTTTGAGAGGGAATCTTGCGATTCTTCTGAAGACCAATTCATAAGGAGTGAATTTAGTGGCAGAGTGTAAGCTGGTGTTGTAAGTGAAAGCTGCGAAAGGTATTGATCTATCCCAGTCGTTATAAGATTCTGAATATGTTCGGATGAAATCACTTAATGATGCATGGCTTCTTTCTAATGATCCATTGGTCTGGGGTCTATATCCTGACGTGGTAAGATGTCGTATTTAAAATATTTTCATAAGTGTTTCCGTCAAATCTGACAGGAAACTGGTTCCTCTGTCTGATAATATTGCTTTAGGAGCCCCAAATTGACATATGAGGTGCTTAGCTAGAGCGTTGGCTATTGTGGTAGATCGTAAATTAGGTATTGGTACAACTATCAAGTATTTTGTTAGATTGCATTGCATGGTCAGCATGTGGCAGTTGCCTCGAGGGGTCATTCTCAATTTGCCAACGGTGTCGATGGATACCTTATCAAATGGTTCGATCGGTGTGTCCGTGATAATCATTGGCTCCCTTGTCTTAGTTCGATCCAACTTTTTTATACTTCATTCTCGGCACTTTCGGACATAATTCAGAACGTCGTTTCTCATACCTGGCCAGTAATGTCTCTCTCGGATCTTCTGATATGTTTGGTTTACACCCTTGTGTCCCCCTATCAAGCTCTCATGTAAATTTTGTATTATGCCATTTCTCTCCTCTGGTTCTGGACAATTCACGTTTCCGTAACACAGGGTTACGTTGATTGGGCTACCTTCAAATGTTTCTGTCAGCAGCTGAGCTAATAATCCTGCCTCTAGGGTATCCAGCATGTCTCCTTTTCGTGAAATGCGAAAACTGGTGAGGTTTCTTTGATGCATTGTAGTTCTAAGATTAGCTAAAGCGGTCCTTATGTTCGGAATAGTGAGACTGTCGAAGTACTTATGTTTTATAACTACTGATAGTATGTTATGATTCTTATATGGCGTAACCAGGATCTGTCCTACCTTTGGTCTGGTTTCCTTTAATTTCATTTGATTTATTGCTCCTATATCAATCAATAACCTGGTTGTACTTGTTATGCTCTCAATATCGCTAGTGATGAAGTGCACTAGGTTGTCTCTTTTGTAAGTGAGGCTTTGTCGAGATGCTTTAATGTTATTTCTTGAAATCAGTAGAGGCGGGAGTTGTTGTTCTTCTAAGCAGTCGGTATCTTCCGAACTTCGGTCACTGTGATCGGTGGTGATAGTTTCATGCGAATCGGTTGAAGATATGCATAATGAGATCAGGGGTAGTAATTCGTTGAAAGAATGTTTGGGCGCTTGGTCATAATTTATATTTATATTTGGTGTTTTTTCGAGTAAGGTCTTATGTGAGGGTTCTTTAGAGTCTCCGGGAATGCAAACTGCCTCGCTAAAACGCAAGTGTTACTTTACTTTCCCTGTTAGGGGGGTACTTTTGGCTTGTGGTTGTTGGTTGCAACTAAATGGTGTGTCTGAAATGGGTTTAGGTGCTTTTCTTTGTATCCCATGTATATTATCTGAATCTTCTGCGTCGGCGTCACTGTTTGTTCCATAATTAATTTTGTTATTCAAGGTTAGGGGAGTCAGATTCCTTGTGCTAACCGGAGGCTGTCGTTCCAGTTGTGCCACTCGCCGTTCCATAACGTCGTCGTTAAGAGTTTGGTCGTTGTAGGGATCTATGGTGTCTAAGTACTCTTGATATTCGGGATCTACTATATCTCCTTCAGAGAAATTACTTTTACCTCCAAGGGTGTTGTCTCTATCTCTCAGCAGTTCGTTAGAGTTATAGCCATATTGATTATATATCTTGTTATAGATCCTTTCTAGAGACACTTTAAAATTTCTCCAGTCTTTGATCGTTTCTACGTTTTCCGTAACTTCGTCGCCTAACTTTTTGCTTGACGTTAGAGGTTTTGAACTTCTACCTGCTCCTTGCGATTCGTCAATAGATTCTTCTTCTTGATTTTCTTTTATGGCGGTGACCTCCTCGGTCTCACTTCCTGAGTCTGCGGTAACATCCATACAAATTGGTAATTTATCCTTTTCTTGGCGGTGTTGAGTGTCGATGTCAGAATCCGATTTTTTGGTGGTTTCTTCCCGCAGCCCGCTCCTCCTAGGATCAGCTCGCGGTGGCACTTCATCTGTGTCCGTGTTGATATCAATTGACTTTGTACTTTTTGATGCTAGCTCCGAGCTGGTTCCGATCTCGGTATCCGTAGGGGAATTTGTGGGAAATGACCCTTGATTTAGTGATATTGCATCTCTTCCGATTGCTTTTAGTTTATGTGTTGTATTGGGCGTATTGACAGATTTAGTAGGAAGCCTCTGTGTACGGGTATTAATAGATTGGGTCACGGATAAGGGTTTACGGATACTCCTTGATGCTTGAGAGGTTGTCGCTCCTAAGGTACGAAGATCATTTCCTGTATTTTGG
Source organism: Chalcis sispes (assembly GCA_949987625.1). Classification (NCBI taxonomy): domain Eukaryota; kingdom Metazoa; phylum Arthropoda; class Insecta; order Hymenoptera; family Chalcididae; genus Chalcis; species Chalcis sispes. The sequence continues at coordinate 23,073,184 of OX465098.1, read as the reverse complement.
TTAGTCTTAGCTCTAGTTCTATGAGCTACGGTGCTATGGTCTATGACAGGTGGTGCTTTGGTAGTTTTCGAGCAAGGTGGCCTCTCTCGCCCTCGGCTTGCTGTTGCCGAGCCAGACGCATTTCCTGCAGGCAGATTTCCGGTTCCGGGGGCTTTGGATTTTTTTTCTTTTCTTGGCTGAGACGCTACCTTATTCAACACCAATATCCTAAGTTGCGGTAGTTTATCATTGATCGCTTGCTCAGTAGTGTCTATTACTGGGTTGCGGGACAAAGCGTCCGCATTACTATTTAAACGTCCCGGTTTGTATTTGAAAGTATATTGATACCCGGTGAATTTGAACATCCATCGCATCAATCGTTGCCCAGGATCAGTTCTATTATGCATCCAATTTAAAGGTTCATGATCTGCTCGTAAAACAAATCTTTTTCCTAGTAGGTAGGGTCGGAATTGGTGCATGGCATATAATGCGGCTAAACATTCTTTTTCGGTAGTACTATAATTTCTCTCAGCCTTATTTAGGGTTCTCGATAAGTATGCTACAGGATGATCGAATCCGTTCAGTTCTTGGCTTAGTAATGCTCCAATTGCGTAGTCAGAGGCGTCGGTAGTCAACGTGAATTCTTTCTCGAAATCCGGATAAATTAAAATAGGGCTTTCGCATAACCGCTTCTTCAGTAGCTCAAAACTTTCATCCTGTTGCGGTCCCCAGTCACTACACTGCTGACCTTTCTTTAAAAGATCGGTTAGTGACTTTGCAATTTTCGAGAAATTTTCTATGAATCTTCGATAATATCCTACCAGCCGTAAGAATTGTCGAATATTTTTTATAGTAGTTGGTTTTGGAAAGTCTTTTACTGCCGAAATCTTCTTAGGATCTGGTTTAACTCCTTTTTTACTGATCACATGCCCTAGGAAGGGGACTTCACGTCGTAAGAATTCAATCTTGTCAGGTTGAAGCACCAGCCTAGCATCTCTCAGGCGATCTAAGAGTTGTCTCACTTTTCTATTATGGTCCTGCAAATCTCTTGCGTATACTATTATATCATCGAGATATACAAGCATTTCTGTGTTTTGGAGTCCCTTTAATACGTTATCCATTGGTCTCTGGAACGTAGCGGGTGCGTTCTTTAACCCTTCTGGCATGCGTACATATTGGTAGTGACCGTTTGGAGTAGTGAAGGCGGTCTTGCATTTGTCTTCTGATTTCATAGGTATCTGTTGAAATCCACTGGCCAAATCGAAGCATGTAAAGTAACTTGCTCCTCCTAGTTTATCTAAAATATCTGCTATATTGGGTAGAGGATATGCATCCCCTATAGTTTTCTTATTTAGCTCCCTGAAGTCAATAACTATTCGCCAACGGGGGTTACCATAACTGTCTGGTCGTTTCGGGACTACCCAAATGGGCGAGGACCAAGGTGAATTTGAGGGTTCTATAATACCATCCTTTAGTTTCTTCTTTAGTTGATCACCTATGACTTCTCTATGTTTTGGGGGGTGTCGATATTGTTTGGTATGTATGGGTACATTATTTTCTAATGGTATCTCGTGTTCCACCTTCTTAGTAAAAGGGAGGGGATCTCCTGGTAATAAGAATACATCACAGTACTCATCTATTATCTGGTTCACGCTGTCTTTTTCCTCTTGATTGAGATGACCGACCCGAATTAAACTTCGTAGTAACTGAGCTCGTTTCCATTGCTGGCCTATTCTGTTCGGTGGCGTTTCCGGTTCAGTATCTGTGTCAGGGTCGAATTCGGGGGTAGCATATTTAAACGGCAGTATTTCTACGGGGTCTATATTTACGCAGATGTCTTCTTCTTGGGTATTTATTGCCATCACTCGGCAAGTATTATGGTCATTTCGTACTATTCCTTCCCCTATATATACCCGATCATTGTTGAGATCTAATTTGGGCAGATATCCTTCTTTCAACTCGCTGGGCTTGATAGCTATCTGCAGTATCTGTCTAGTTCTCCCTTTTAATACATATTTGTATTCGGATTTTTGTTGGTCGAGGGACGATTGATCTAGATCTAGTTGATTGTCTGTGAACAATTTGCTTATGAAAGTTTCGGATAAGTCACTATGTTCTTTACAAGGGTTACTTGCTTTATATATCCTTTTGGTTTTCAGCGTATATTGATCACTTGTTGATTGGAAAGGAATAGGATGCATAACATCTCCGCTTATCATTAGGGCTTTGTTATGATATGATATAACGGCTTTCTCCTTTTTTAAGTAGCCTCGTCCAATTATCCCATCTTGGTCAATTTTGAATTTATCTGTCACAACATGAAACTTCGCGGGTGACCCTTGTATGGTTAAATAGGTGGTACCTAAAGTTTTTACGGTCTCATCTGTAATCCCACCTAGTGTGCCTATATCGCCTACATCAATCTGGAGATCAGGATGCAGGGAACCGAGTTTAATTAGATTAACCGAGGCTTTATTATCTATCATAAAGGTCAACCATGGTACTCGACCCTCATGGATGCGCAGCCTTATTACTGTGGGTTCGTCATCCCCTGAATCTTCTTCTCGAGGTCTTGCACACGTACTAATTCGCCTAATGGTCTCTGTATTTTGTTTTAGACCAGCAGGATCTGTCCTCGGGACTCGTCTCTCGTTATTGGGGGCTCTTGTCTCCTTGCGTATAGGGTCGATTCGGTATTGTATGGGCTCGTCAGCGGGATATCGTGACGAGCCCCTGTCGAGTTTAAATTACTGTTTGTTGGTCTTATTTCTTGGGTGGGATTATTAGCTGATCTTCTCCACGATTTGTTAGGCCACGGTTGCCCTGCCGGGTTTTGATTCCACGGCCCTCCATAATTATTTCTTACCCTGAAGTCATTCCTGACATAGTCGTTGTTATTGTAATTCGGCTGGTGATTAGCGTATCCTGTTCTGGAATTTTCCCTCGTAGGATTATATAAGCGTGAATCGTTATTATATTGTGCGTAATACCCATTCCTGTTAGTCCGCTGATACTGCTCCAGGGGTCCGTTCGGACGCTAATAATTTCCTCTGGATGGGAAGTGATACATCGGACGATAATGTCCTTGTCGCGAATAGTCCATTTGGTCATGGTACTGCGTTAGTCCATATTGTCTATTCGTATTATAGCCATTAGTCCTGTTAGTCCAAGCTCCTGGTGATGGAATTTCTTTCGCTATGACTCGAACGTTTTTACGACTATACTCACGATCGTTTGGTCTATAGTTTATACTGCCTCGGCCTTCCGGGTCGGACCTATTATTTCTATGTTTAATTGCGTTCGAGAATTCGTCTTCCTCCTCATCACCTTCAATTTGTCTATGTCTAGGCCTTGCGTCTGGTAAGATGGGCCTTTTAATCAGATTTTCTAATTCTACGGCGGCTTGATACGCCTCATTTAAATTAGCAGGCCGTTGGCTGTGCACCGTAGTGGCAATTTCTGCTGGTAATCCCTTTTTGAACATTAGCAGCGCTACCTCTTCTAATGGCTTGATCCGCTCGGTTATTTGTTGTGATGTCACTCCTGGTTGCCTTAATGCTCCACGGGCTCCCATTAGTAATATGTTTAATCTGTCATAAAACATCCCAACTGATTCTCCCTTTTTCATCGTTATGTTGTGTATTTTCTCTGAGTAGTAAGAATAATCCTTCCCGGGCGCGAATCGCTCTTTTAAATGTTTTACTAAGGACTCCACATCTTTAAACGCATATCCATAGATACAGTCTCGGGCTTCTCCTTCTAAGCATCCAAGTACGTTTTTTATATACGTGTCCTGTTGGCTCTCCGAAAGTTGGGCAGCCCCATTTCTGATATCTATTAGGAAATCCTTAAGTGGTCTGTTGTATCCATTAAAGGTTTTTAAACCCTTAATGGCGTTCTTCAGATTGAGACTTGATGCCATTGTAGTCACTAGGGCTCGGATGGATTCATCGGTGTTTTCATCAGCACCTTGAGTACGGTATGCAGGTTCCTCTCCCTCCCTGTGTGGGTTTGGGGTGATTGGGTTCGCTGCGTCGAACATATTGGTCTTGAAATTTGGTCTAATTGTTTTGGTCTCCGTCTTAGCCTCTGTGTGCTTTATTCCGATCTTTTTTTTTCCTTCTAGATTGTATTCTTGTTAATCCCAATATATATTAAAGTTTGGTCTTCGTTGATTCTGTCCTTGGGGTTGTTTAGCTTTACAAAGTGCAACCGATGCGGATGTCCAGTTCATACTTATATATTTTATCGTTGAAATAATGGGTGTATATTGACGTTATTTCGTAATTATGGGTGCTTTGGAGCAGAAATAATTAGATGTTTATGAAAAAATATATATATATATATGTGTATGTTTATGTATAATTTGTATTTATTATTGTATTTGATTATAACTATCAGATATAGAAGTATAATTAGTTAAGATAGGCAATATGATAAAGATAGGGGCAGAGGCGTCATATATTATTGGATGATACTATTCATAAATGCAATTACCCGATTTTCAATTGTGATGTTTATTTAATGAGTTGTTATCTATCTCTCGTGTTCTGTGTCACGGAAGGGGGAATAGGAAGGGAGTTGAAGAGGCATCAGTACGGTTGCCCAATGCCATTAAAATTTGGCTTAATGTTTGGCCTTACCAATCATCCTTTGCCTTGGGAGGTGGCTAGGATTCTATTTTTGGAAAAGAGATATTAAGAGTTATGGTGAAGGGGGGGGGGGGGGGGGAAATTCTATAAAAAATGGGAGGAAAGGAAAAATTAGAGCTCCATGACTTGATCCTCTTGTACATATTCCTGTCTGGGGTCGATGGTAAGTAGAAGTAATCCTCTGCAGTGATTACAAAGAATTGCTTCCTCCAGCTCTCGTCGGTGCGTCTGATCTTTCCATCCCTCCACGACTTGTTCTACATGCAGGTTTCCATTTGCTATGGCACCCATGCATTGAAAACAACTCCTCCAGAGAGGCAGGGGCCACTTGCATCTCTGGCACTGCCCTTTTGAGTAGGGTGGCAACTCATTTTTATCCCAGACGCGAGGGGAGTCATCCCAAGCCGTGCGGCGCCACTCGGTGTAATCATCATCCCAGGGTTCGTCCCGGGAGATGATAATTGCCGGCTGATCTCGGCACTTTCTACACGTCGTCCAGTTGTTTAAATCCCTTTGGTGCTGTGAATTCCTACACTCCCAGGCGTCTGGGTACACCTCCTCGGTGTTGCCTTCCAGCCAATTGACCAAACACGCTTCGCAGTCCCTCCAGACAGGCAACGGTTGGTGGCATACGTCGCACTCTCCCTCGGAGATGGCGGGCCCAAAGCAACCATCTCCATATCTAAGAGACAGCGTTCGTATGTGGTCAATGGCATAATGACCATATTCAATGGAGTTGCAGAGCTGCATCTCTTCAATCCCATCATCGAAAGCCATTCCATCATCAATGGGGAATAACTCAGGGTACTGTAATGCTGTGTTCTCCTAGTGCAGCTCATACCTCTCCTTCTGATGCTGTGCTATGCTGGTGGTTACGAAAGAGCTTAACCTTATGCCTTCTCCTTCTAAAAGGTCTATAAGGAACTTCGTCCCTGGCCTTATGGCCGGGCTAGCTTGTCCTTGTATCCTCTTGAATACGTGTAAGTAAATCTCTTTACAGAGAATCCCGTCCATAGCTAAGTACTTGGCTCCTTTTCTTGCTTTCATCCTTTTAGTTCTTTTTGTGCGGTGGTACTGTACCACCTCGCCCATGATGAAAAGTCCCACCAGCGCCATTAACCTGGGTACTGCCATCTCCTGTCTTTTCTCTTTTCAAGCCTGCTGCGGATAGGAAGGGGGAAAGAAAAAAAATGATTATGAGACAGAACGAGAGATTGTCATGGGCAAAAAGATAAGAATCTACGATCAGCTGCAACGGGGCCCCTCCGATTGGGAAAAGATACTAATCCATTTTCTATGGTATTTAATCTATTGTATATAAAAAAAATATATATATATATGGGGTATTATACAACATTATATAGTATGTATATATCATTTCAATGTTTCCTATTATGGCTGAGATATATCATTTAAATTAACGCGAACGTATTTAAATCAATTATTTAACGATTGTATTATCAGTGTTGGTATTAGTATTAATCAATATATTGCTTATTTATAATTTATAATAGTAGGTTGTATTCGATTTATGATTTATTATAATAAGGTAATTATGAAGCATTGTTAATTCGCATGAGCTACCCGGCAATTAGTTATTGAGACCAAGGTAATTACAACATGAATGATTATGGGTTGTCGTTAGTAATGTAATTTTTCCCTCCGCTATCTTGCCTGAATTTCATGATACATTGTCTCTGTTAGTGTTATTGCGACTCGATATTTCGGATCAAAGACCTGTTAGGTTTTATTTGTGGCGGGGTTTGATTAATGGTGACCCCTCTGCCGATACTTAGATTCTCAGCGGTGGTCGAAATCGTATGCCCGCCGACTGGGAGGGAATACCAGGAGGGACATTGCCTCTTAATGTGTGCTATATCAAAATAGCGTTACGGCAATGTCGGGTTTCAAGGATGGAAGAAATCTCCTTTTCATTGATAGCCGTTATGACCTGATTCGTTCTTCCCTAATCGATATGGAAAGAACAAATCTTGCTTCATAACCCTACCAACTATTTCGTGAGATTTACTTAGGATAAGAACGTTGTCACCTGCCGCTCATTCACTCGATCGTGAGGGCCTTAACACCCGACAAACTCAGTTATGAGTCAGGTGCGGCAAACCCTCACGGCATCTTGGTAACGAGTATTAGGGTGACAAAAAATTTGCAACAACTATAATACTTAATTCAAAATATTTCTTTTTTTTCCGCTTTCTGCTATCGGCCACTTGGTTGCAACGTGATAACTAACTCGGCAGAGAAATACTCTCGTCCGCGAAAGCACTCGCGGCTTGCAGGCCAACGGCAGTCAAGCAGCGCATAATTCTACTAGAACAATAAGGATCAGGTCTTGATCGTTTTCTCGTTGACGCAATAATTCCTGAAGGCAATGTATCATTGGTTAATTTATTTATTCAGTTGTATGTATGTCCCAATATTAGTTCAATGCATGCAAGTTTAACTTAGTCATCGTAAAATAATAAAGTCTCGCGAAACAATCTGCACTATAATGAAAGAGTAGTACCACCGTGTTTTTGCATTAAAGGTAATTACCAAAAGATGATTGCGGGTATTGTAGAAAAAGAAATAGCATAACAAAGATTATTATTAAAAATTGTGTACGTTTGTTTGTTTGCTTGTGCGCGCTAATTCCGAAATTATTAAACGTATATTCAGAGTTTCAATGGATAACCTAAGCTTAGTTCAAAGCAACATACAGGCAACAACAATTTTCCGTTATTATGCAGTGTAATATATTTATAATATTATGCGCTGCTACATACAAAATAGTATGAATATGGCTGCTGCACGCAAGACATTGAAAAAGGATTTTTTTTTTTTTTTTTTTTTTTTTTTAATAAAAAAGTTCTAAAATTAAAAAAAAAATTTTTATTTTACTATACATAATGTTTTTAGGAAAAATAAAAAAGTTTCAAATATATTAATTTTTCAATTAATATGTAAGTTTAATCTAACAGGGAGATTATTAGCATAGGGTTAATCGTGACACAATAAATGTATATATTTTTATGTTTTTATTTGTAATATGGTTAATAACATGGAACAATAATATAGTATGCGACGCATACATTAATATTCAGTAATATTGTAATAATTATCAAAGCAGAAGGTGAAATTTTCCCATTTTTTTTTTTTCAAATAATCAACTTGCTTCACTCTGTGACCTTAATATTTTCACTCATAATAATTCATTCAATTTAAAATCAATTATTCACTCTTTATCACTAATTTTGTTTGATTTAAAACACTTCATTTACTCACTATCGCGTTATTTTCATTTATTGTAATTATAAAAAAATTTTTTTTTTTTTTTTTTTTTTTTTTTTTTTATTCACTTTTTATTTATTCATGTTTATATATTTTGTGACAGGCGGCTTATAGAGGCTAAGCCACCTGCCATAGGCGATAGAAAGAGAGTTCGCGGCGCGACGATATGCGGCGCCATCGATCAAGCGATCGGCGGCTTGACGCGGGAAAAGCCGCGGCGTACCGAAACGCGGCGCTATCGATGAAGAATCGATAGCGCTACGCGGGAAAACTGATAGGCGAGAGGGGAAGGAGGAGCCCTCCCCTCAAGTCTTCTTCTCGTCCGAGCCGTGGAAAGAGCCGCACGCGTTTCGAGTGATCGGGAAAGGACACAGCAATTTTTGGAGAAGATTTTCCGCAGCGTCTACGCAGATCAGAATAGTCAGTCCCGCGAGCAACTATTCGTAAAAGTAAGTGGCCACTCGTTAGCATAATTAGACCGCGAGTAGTTATATTTAATTTTCCTGACGCGTGTGCGATCGCGTCAGGCATATATAGATATAGCAGAGTTACGCGCGAGACCGCGTAACTCAAACTCGATTAGGCCGCGCGAGTGCGAGTGAGAGGATCGATCTCTCTCTCGCACTATCATAGAATAGGCGTACGAGTAAGAGAAAGTCACTCTTACTCGTACAACCGGCGAGCACGCAGTTGAGCGAGAGGAACGAGCTCTCTCGCTCAACCATAGACTACAGCATCGAGTGAGAGGTAGAGCCGCTCTCACTCGAGCAACCACGAACTACGGCAGTATAGATAATTATTCTTTTATTTTATTTATTCACGCACTTTTATTATTATTTCATTTATTTTTCTTCTTTATTTCATTTATATTATTCTTTTTATTTTAATTCGCGCATATATTTTTACTTCACTTTCTTTTATATTATTTTATTTTATTTATTATTCTTTTATTTTATTCACTTTTATTTATTCGCGCATTTCATTATTTATCTATCATTTCATTTATTTTACTTCTTTATTTTTCTTTTATAGACCACTTTTACACTAATATTAACTTTTACTCCTTTTGTCACAGAGCGAATAGTTGAAGATCACAAGTTCACATTTTCACACTTTCTCTACTGCTTATTATTTTTATTTATAAAATTTTAAATCATTTTTAATTCACATGTAAGTGAATAAGAAAAAGAACCTTGAAGATCAGCTGCGCGTTATCTCGCCGTGACGTAATATTTATCGCTGCATTCCCAGCATGATCACTCGCATGCCTCGGCGATCCGACGGCCGGGCAAATCACGGAAAGAACGGCATTAGATCTCAAACTAAAACACTTTAATATCCAAAAATGCTTTTCTTTTATCATTTCTGATTGAATTTTTAATCCTATATTTTTTCCAAAATTATTCACATCACTATTATATTGACATAACCACATTTTGAAATAAATTTAATAAGTTTGATATTTAATAATTTTATTAAATAATTATTTTATAATTTAATTTAATAATTTTATTAAATATTTAAAATTATTATTAAATAAAATATTTTTCTCCTTTTTTTTTATAAAATGTTATTATTAAATAAAAATTTTTCATTTAGTTTATCACTTTGTTTCATTATTCACTGTCACTTTTCCACTTATATTATTCACTTTCACTTTTCTTTCTGTATATAATTTTTTATGTATATTTTTGTTTACTTATACGTATGCCATATACATACACATACACATATCCCACTTCCACTGTATAATGTTAAACAAAATTTTCCGCGTGGTATTTTGTTATATCAATGTGAAAATTGCCACCGCATTCGTAGCATAATCATTTTCACATCGCGGCGATCCGACGGCCGGGCTTCGCGCGGAGAGAACTACATTAATTCTCTTTAAGACATAGAATAAAATTATTTTAATATATTTATTATCAACATATAGATCATTGTAATAAAAATGAAAATCTTTGTATTCACAATAAAACAATAAACATATTTACATTTGTAAAAAAAAATAAGAACATTTCATCTTATAAAACTTATTATCAATATTTTAATAATTTCATCGCTGTGGCGATCCGACGGGAGATCGCACGGTGAGGTTTATACTAGTTTTCTTTTGCAAAGCATAAAATAATTATATAACCTAATTACTCAGATGCAAAAAGAATTATTAAATTTAATACAAATTTTTAGTTTGGGTTAATAGACATCATTAATTAATTTGAATTCAACATATCTAGCATATTGATTTTATTAATATGATTAATTTTTAATATACTTTTCAATCACGTAAGTAATAAAACCTTAAGAATAAAATTATAAAATTATAAATTATAAATAATTATTTATGAAATAATTTTATTGATACTTTCTTATTAATTAGCAATAAAAATTTTGAAATTAATTAATTTTTTAAAAATAGACATTCTATAAGATACTTATTTTTAAACGAAAGTTTTTCATTTGCAGTATAAATAAAGCAAAATTAATCAACAGACAATTTTATTATAACTTCTCCATAACAGTTTATATATAAAAAAAATAGTCTTTTAATGTATTATAAACATTTAAAGCAATTCTCTTAAAGGTATAAAATCATTCTTAATAAAATAAATTAATAATTGTAAAAAAAAAATGCATAAAATTTTAATTTACGAAAATATCAAAATCAAATTTTTTTTCTTTTTTTTTTTTTTTTTCCAAGATTAAAATTAGTGGGAATTACAAAAATGTAACAAGCTGTTACTAAATTAATTTAAACTGTTGATCCACTTTTTCACCAAGACCAGTAAATATATGTATATATATATATGTAATAATACTTTGATATTTAACAAGTTAACATTAATTTATACACCCATATATATTTTATATAATTTTTTTTTTTTTTTTTTTTTTTTTTTTTTTTTTTAAATAATTTTTTGTTATAAATTATTATTTTCAGTTTTCTCAACATTCAACCTGGGTATATTTCAAATAAAATTTTTATTTATTATGTTAGTAATTTAATAGTTATGTAAAATCAACTTAAATAATCAAGACTTTTCCCTTTTTGAATAAATATGTGAAACTGTAATCTATTTTGTTACTACTTTTAATTTCATAATATAGATGATTTTATAAATCAGTTATAACTGTCAATAATTAATTAAATAATTCGAATATAATTGACATAATTAATACAACAAAAAGTCCCTCAGTGTTGGCGGTTACCCGGCGCCTCCACCAAAAATTTCGCTGTTACGTGCGGGGCTACACGCACAATACGAAATTTTAATATTTATTTTTATGCGGGACCCGCCAACGCGTCCCGTACGGGCCCGCCCGCGCATCGCGAACCGAAGGGACCCAGGTTGCCGCGAATTACAACTAGGATAGCCTCTACCCCATTCTTTAGTGGGGATCAGCCACAGAGAAGAGGCATGATGTTAATTAATTAAACATAAGTAAAAACCTACCTGGATCCTTAACGCGTCCTGATTTTCCAATGGCACCCGTCCGATGAGGAATGGAAGTGCAGAATATTTAACGCCACAGGTTTTTCTCACTTACAGTGTCTTTATTTAATAAATCGTACAACCGCGATGATGGAGTTATTTAATGTCACTCACACACGCAACACGCGGCCGAGTACCGGGATGAAAAAAATTATTGAAGATGTAAACGTTCGAAAAAACTTATAAAATATGGAGACTTGAATTAAACGACGTTACGGCAGAGTTTAGATAGTACTGTTCTTTTTAACCGTCTCTCCCTCGCGGCCCGTTGGTACTCATATTTAAAGACCTTGAGGTGGAGGCATCGTGGGGATTTTTGCTTATTTTGCATTAGCGCGAGCCTCGGTGGACTCCCGAGCCTCCCCCGCGCCTCCCGACTAAACTGCAACCTTAGACATTTTATTCGTTTAAATGTGTGCGCCGAGGCGAGTTGAGAAACACAACTCTCTAAAGGTGTGTGGGAAAAATATCTGACTGTAAGAATACGATTATTTTCCATGTCTCCTGGGTTTTTTCCACAGAAGTCAATTTGCAGCGTGAGTGCAAGTATCACCCACCTTTTTCTAACACTCTGTTGTACAGAGTTCGTCAACCTGCGCGCTCAGCATTTTCACACATTAAACGTACACATTTATGTGTTGCAGTGGTACATTGAACCGTTTAATTTTGATTTAATTTTTTATAAATTCTTAATTTAATTATTATTGCTTATTTATGATATTTGTTTATTTATGTTGTTTATTTATTGAATTTAATTATTAAATCTAATTATTAAAATTTCGTCACGTAACATGTGTATAAAAAAATTTTTGATTTAAATGACAAATGCATTTTCAATATCAAAGAGTTATCATTAAACATGGAATCGACATATTTTAAAATGTTTAAAAGCTGTTTATATTTTTAATTGAAATACAATTTCAGAATAAAATTTTAATTAACAATTTCTAAAACTTTTCTGATCAATAATAAAAAATTTAACTAGTTTTAACATAAAAAAAATTTTAATAAAATTAAAAATAATTTTGCAATAGTATTTTATTACTTTTAACGTTATTTATTATAATCAATAAAAATAATAATTTTACAATAAGTAAATAAGTCGTGTCTTTATTTATTTTGTTTCATTAAAAAATTGCTCTCTTATGACAAGTAATTGTCTATATACAGGGTGAGCCATTTTAAGTGACCCACTCAAATTTCTCCGTTGGTAAGCCAGATACAGAAAAATGATTAAGACAAAAGTTGTATAGTTTTAAAGGGGACATAAGATGGTACCATTGGTTTGACCTTAAAGAGTAATTAGAAGGTCACATAAAGGTTACCTTAAATTTCTTAAATGGAACATACTATTTCTTGTTATATATTCTTGTAGGTTATCTCGAGAGCTTTCCAAAACACTATAATAAAATATTTTTTCATTAAGTAATTTTCGAATTATGAGGCTTCAAAGCAGTACTTTGCCGTACTGTTTGTTTAAATGCGTTTATCTTACTTTTAGCATTACCCAGAAACAACGACGTGGAAGTTCTGTTTCCTTTAGGGTGCTTGTTTCCCGTGAGTCCCCTTGCCTCTCACTATTATTACAATTATAATTATTAACCACGAAGCAACGTTCGAAATTGCCTCCATTAGCTTCAAGGCATAAATTAAATTGCCTCTGGAAACGTTGTATTGTTCTTAGCAGTCACCAAATTGAAAGAGAAATTGGTATACCACAAAGAACGGTTTTAGGAATTCTAAATGTTCTTAGATATCATGTTTACCACGTAACTTTGGTTCAAGAATTAAGGCCACGTCATATTCAAATGCGTATTCAATTTTGCCAATGGGCTTTAAGGATGATAGCAAATGATCCTAATTTTTTTAGATTTGTACTTTTTTCTAATGAGGCTAAATTTTGTAGTGATGGACAACTTAATAGGCACAATTCTCATTATTGGTCAAATCAAAATCCCCAGTGGCACATACCTGTAGACCATCAAAATCGATGGAGCCTTATGGTATGGTGTAGCATAGTCAATGGTTATTTCATTGGTCCTTATTTTTTTGAGAGAAATGTTGATAGAGATAGCTATTTGGAGTTGCTAAAAGATCGGTTGCCAGAATTGTTAGAAGATGTTCCTTTAGCTACAAGACAAAAAATATGGCTTAAGAAAGATGTTGCAGCACCACATTTTGCACGAATAGTACGTGACTTCTTAAATTATAACTACAATGAGAGGTGGATCGGACGAGGAGGTCCAGTTAACTGGCCTCCTTGCTCACCAGATCTCACATCTCCAGATCATTATTTATGGGGCTACTTAAAAAATGTTATTTTTGCAGAATGGCCAACAAATAAAGCAAACATGAAAGACCATATTCGTCGAGCTTGCGCAGCGATTTCAAGAGAAACTTTACTAAGAACAGTACAACATTTCCAGAGGCAATTACATTTATGCCTTGAAGCCAATTGAGGTAACTTCGAACATTTGCTTCGTGGTTAATAATTATAATTGTTATAATAGTGAGAGGCAAAGGGACTCACGGTAAACAAGCACCCCAAATGTGAGAGGCAAGGGGATTCACAGTAAACAAGCACCCCAAATGTGAGAGGCAAGGGGACTCACGGTAAACAAGTACCCCAAATGTGAGAGGTAAGAAGAGTCACGGTGAACAAGCACCCCAAAGGAAACAGAACTTCCACGTCATTGTTTCTGGGTAATGCTAAAAGTAAGATAAACGCATTTAAACAAACAGTACGGCAAAGAACTGCTTTGAAGCCTCATAATTCGAAAATTACTCAATGAAAAAATATTTTATTATAGTGTTTTGGAAAGCTCTCCAGATAACCTACAAGAATATGTAACAAGAAATAGTAGGTTCTATTTAAAACACTTAAGGTTACCTTCATATGACCTTTGAATTACTCTTCAAGGTCAAACCAATGGTACCATCTTATGTCCCTTTTAAAACTATACAATTTTTGTCTAAAACATTTTTCTGTATCTAGCTTACCAACGGAGAAATTTGGGTAGGTCACTTAAAATGGCTCACCCTGTGTACATATATTGTAACCTCAGTATATTGCTATAAGAAAAAATTAAAATAATAATTTTATATAAATTAATAAATATAGAAAATTTATGTAAATAAAATCATCAATATTCTAAACGAAGTTAGAAGTGAGAAACGATATAAAATATAGCGATAGGATGAAGAAGTTGAAACAAATTAAAAAAAGCTAATATAAAATAAATTAGGAGTAAATTCAATGCCGCTAAGCAGCAAGGGCATTGAACTCAAAGGTCGTAACAATCGGCGTATATTCTATGTAATACGATTTATTAAAATAAGAAATCAATGTAGAGTTTAAACATAAATAGGTAAAAGAAAAAAGGCGAGCACCGAAATAATTCTGTATAGAATAACAAATAACACATTCGACAAACAAATAGAAAAAGAAGAAATATAAAATTTAAATTAGGAAAGAAGTTATTACAAATAGAAGGTTATAAAAAGCCAGTAACCCGAGAAAGTGAAAATTCTATGAAGTTCCATCATGGTTACTGGATGAATAAAAAACAGAATAACAATTAATTTTATATAAATACATAGATAAAAAGAGTACACAAAAAGTAACTGTGAAAACAATCGACGAAATAAATTATTTGTACATAGAAAGCAAAAAAGAAAAATTAAAAAACTTGTAAGCGATATAACAGCTCGAAATTTGCGAAAATCACGACATTTTTATACAGGTAAAGACGTGAACACACCCCAGCTAGAAAATAAGAAAAATACATTTTCCAAAATATTGTTATTTATTTAATAATTGTTAATAGAAGCCCATAGAACCTTGCCTCAATCAAGGATCGACGAGAGTATATAAAGCCGAGCTCGTCAAGGCAGAGGACACACTTGATTTCAGACTTTCAAAGACGACAGTCGTAGATTGATATTTTCCAATGTAAGAATAATTATTAATAAATTCGCAATTTGAAATTTAAACTGATTTTCTTTTGTTATCCATGTGTGAAATCAAGGCGAAGAAAAATAAAATTACAAAACTTCCAATCGATGGCATTTTGCAAGTGATGCAGATGACTAAGTATTGATAATGTTGTAATTTTTATACTCAAGGGTTCTATGCTTTTCTAAAAAAAGATATAATCTTTGGGTAAACTGAAGATTTTCGAGCATATCGATACTGTTACGTGACGAAATTTTAATAATTAAATTAAATTAAAACCTTATAAAAAAAATTAATTAAATTAAAATTAAACAGTTCAATGTACTACTGCAACACATAAATGTATACGTTAAATGTGTGAAAATGCTGAGTGCGCAGTTCAACGAACCCTGTACAACAGAGTGTTAGAAAAAGGTGGGTGATACTTGCACTCACGCTGCAAATTGACTCCTGTGGAAAAAACCCAGGAGACATAGAAAATAAACGTATTCTTATAGTCAGATATTTTTCCCACACACCTTTAGAGAGTTGTGTTGCTCAACTCGCCTCGGCACACACATTTAAACAAATAAAATATCCAGAGTTGCATTCTAGTTGGGAGGCGCGGGGAAGGCTCGGGAGTCCACTGAGGCTCGCGCCGATGCAAAATAAGCAAAAATCCCCACGATGCCTCCACCTCAAGGTCTTTAAATATGAGTACCAACGGGCCGCGGTCAGGGTGGACGGTTGAAAAAGAAAAGTAGTATCTAAACTCCGCCGTAACGTCGTTTAATTTTTCTTTGAGTCTCCATATTTTAAAATATTTTGAACAATTCCATTTCCATAACTTTTTCTAGTTTCATCCCGGTTTCGGCCGCGTGTTGCGTGTGTTAGTGACGTTCAATAACTCCGTCAGTGTGGTTGTATAAATTTTTCAATGAAGAGACTATAATTGAGAAGAACTGGTTGTGTTAAGTATTTTGAACTTCAATTCCTCATCGGACGGGCATCTTTGGAATTCCAGGACGTGCTAAGGATCCAGGTAGGATTTTACTTATAATCGTTATTAATGTTAAGTTAATTAATATCATGTTTCCTCTCTGCGCCTGATCCCCACTAAAGAATGGGGTAGAGGCTGTCATGTTTATAATCCGCGGCAACATGGGTCCCTTCGGTTCGCGATGCGCGGGCGGGCCCGTACGGGACACGTTGGCGGGTCCCGCACTAAAATAAATATTAAAATTTCGTGTTGTGCGTGTAGCCCCGCACGTAACAGCGAAATTTTTGGTGGAGGCGCCGGGTATCCGCCAACACTGAGGGACTTCTGTTGTATTAATTATGTCAATTATATTTAAATTATTTAATTAATTATTGACAAAGATTAGTTTTCCTTTTTTTTTGAAAGCGCCTTTTATATTTTCGTTTATATTAAAATATTTTTACAACTTAATACATTTTCAACATAAATGAAACAATTGTCAATTATCTTGAATTATGATTATCTTAATTATCTTAATTATTTACATTTTTTTGATAATTGTAAAAAATTTCTTCTATATAACTCAAAAGTTTTGAGATCAACAAAATTATTTTATCTTGCATAAAATATAGATTTATCAAATGTATGAAATTTAAAAGAATAAGTAATTAATATATTTGAAAAAAAAAAAAAAAAGTTTCGAAATTTCTAAGATTAAAATAATGAAAGGAGTAAAGTCACCTAAATAACAGTGTCTTTTAAAGTTATAACTGATTTATAAAATCTTCTATATTATGAATTTAAAAGTAGTAATAAAATAGATTACAGTTTGACATATTTATTCAAAAAGGGAAAAGTCTTGATTATTTAAGTTAATTTTACATAACTATTAAATTATTAACATAATAAATAAAATATTTATTTGAAATCTAAAGTAATCTTAAATATACCCAGGTTGAATGTTGAGAAAACTGAAAATAATAATTTATAACAAAAAATCATTTTTTTTTAAATTATATAAAATATATATGGGTGTATAAATTAATGTTAAATTATTTAGTAATTATTTACAAAAACTAAGGATGATAACTATAACATAAGTTATACAAAAATTTTAGAAAATTTTAATCAAAGATGTTTTACTTTGATAATAACAAGTTATGATAAAGAGCAATTTAATTTAGGATATTAAGTTGTATTATTGTTAATTGTGTTATGGAGATTATTGTTAAACTTGCCTTCTTTCTCATGTCTGAGAAAATATTTTTTCGATTATGTTACACAGATTTTATATGACTAATGCGATTAACTGTCATTTATTGTATAGTTATTAAATTTTCATCATATAATAGTGCCTATGCTTGAAAATTCGTGCAACATTTTATAACAAAGTATGTAACATACGATTGAACAGTGGAAAATTTTCTCCGCTTAGTTGATCAAAACAATGTGTGTACGTTTTAATTCCAAGAATTAATTAAAGTTAAGGTAATTCTTCTATTAAATATATTATAATTTTATATATAATATTTTAAAAAAAAATATTGATTTTGATATTTGCGTACATTAAATTTTTAGTGCATATTCTTTTTACAATTATTAATTTATTTTATTAAGAATGATTTTATACCTTTAAGAGAATTGCTTTAAATGTTTATGTTTATGTTTATAATACATTTAAGTACTATTTTTTTTATAAACTTTTCCGGAGAAATTATAAAAGTGTAGTTTAAAATTGTAATCAATTTTGTTCAATTCGTACCGCAAATGAAAAACTTTCGTTTAAAAATAAGTATTTTATAGAATGTCTATTTTTAATAAATTAATTAATTTCAAAATTTTTATTGCTAATTAATAAGAAAGTGTCAATAAAATTATTTTATAAATAAAAATTTATAATTTATAATTTTATAATTTTATTCTTAAGGTTTTATTACTTACGTGTTTGAAAAGTATATTAAAAATTAATCATATTCTTAAAATTAATATACTAGATATATTGAATTCAAATTAATTAATGATGTCTATTAATCCAAACTAAAAATTTGTATGAAATTTAATAATTCTTTTTTGCATCTGAGTAATTAGGTTATATAATTATTTTATGCTTTGCAAAAGAAAACTAGTATAAACCTCACCGTGCGATCTCCCGTCGGATCGCCACAGCGATGAAATTATTAAAATATTGATAATAAATTTTTATAGGATGAAATGTTCTAATTTTTTTTTGACAAATGTAAATATTTTTATTGTTTTATCGTGAATACAAACATTATTTTTATTAGAATGGTCTATATGTTGATAATAAATATATTAAAATGATTTTATTTTATGTCTTAAAGAGAATTAATGTAGTTCTCTCCGCGCGAAGCCCGGCCGTCAGATCGCCGCGATGTGAAAATGATTATGCTACGAATGCGGTGGCAATTTTTACAACAAAATACCATGCGGAAAATTTTGTTTAACATTATACGGTGGATGTGAGATATGCGTATATGTATGTATATGGCATACATATAAGTGAACAATATATATATATATAAAAAAAAATTATTTATATAAAAGCATTTTTATTAAAATACTTGGTATATTGAATAAAAATTTTAGATATTAAAGTGTTCTATTTTGAGATCTAATGCCGTTCTTTCCGTGATTTGCCCGGCCGTCGGATCGCCGAGGCATGCGAGTGATCATGCTAGGAATGCAGCGATAAATATTACGTCACCGCGAGATAATGCGCAGCTGATCTTCAAGGTTCTTTTTTCTTATTCTCTCACATGTGAATTAAAAGTGATTTAAAAATTTATAAATAAAAATAATCAGCAGAAGAGAAAGTGTGAAAATGTGAACTTGTGATCTTCGACTATTCGCTCTGTGACACAAGGAGTAAAAGTTAACATTAGTGTGAAAGTGGTCTATAAAAGGAAAATAAAGAAGTAAAATAAATGAAATAATAGATAAATAATGAAATGCGTGAATAAATAAAAGTGAATAAAATAAAAGAATAATAAATAAAATAAAATAAAATAAAAGAAAGTGAAGTAAAAATATATGCGCGAATTAAAATAAAAAGAATAATATAAATGAAATAAAGGAAAATAAATGAAAAATAATGAAATACGTGAATGAATAATATAAAAATTAATAAAATAAAATAATAATAAAATAAAAGAATAATAAATAAAATAATATATAATAAAAGGAAGTGATGTAAAAACATCTATGCGACATAAAATAAAATAAAGGAATAATATCAATGAAATAAAAAAGAAAAATAAATGAAATAATAAAAGTGCGTGAATAAATAAAACAAAAGAATAAAACAAAAGAATAATAAATAAAAGAAACGATAAATAAAATAAACGTAAGATAAGTAAAGAAAAATAAAATAAAAGAAAGTGAATTAAAAATAAAAATATATGTGCGAATTAAAATAAAAGAATAATAATAATGTGCAGCGAATCAATAAATAAAAAGAATAAATAAAGGAAGAATAATAATAAAATGAAAATAATATATAAATGAATAATAAGTAAGATAAAGAATGAATAAATAAAAGAAAAACAGATAAATAAATTGCAACAAAATAAAAGAAAGGGAAATAAAATATATATATATATATATATATATATATATATATATATATAAATATATATACACATATGCGGATTAAAATGAGTGAAATAAAACAAATGAAATAATAAATAATTAATATAAAGAATAACATAAAGAAAGAAACTGCGTTAAAACAAAGTAAAATAAAGTGAGAAGAAAAATATAAATATATAAACATGAATAAATAAAAAGTGATTAATAAAAAAAAAATTTATAATTACAATAAATGAAAATAACGCGATAGTGAGTAAATAAAGTGTTTTAAATTAGACGAAATTAGTGATAAAGAGTGAATAAATGATTATAAATTGAATGAATTATTATAAGTGAAAATATTAAGGTCACAGAGTGAAGCAAGTTGATTATTTGAAAAAAAAAAAGGAAATTTACACCTTCTGCTTCGATAATTATTACAATATTACTGAATATTAATGTATGCGTCGTATACCATATTATTGTACCATGTTATTACCCATATTATAAATAAAAACATAAAAATATATACATTTATTGTGTCACGATTATCCCTATACTAATAATCTCTCTGTTAGATTAAACTTACATATTAATTAAAAAATTAACATATTTAAAACTTTTTTTTATTTTTTTTAAAAGCATTATGCATAGTAAAATTAAAATTTTTCTAATTTTAGAACTTTTTTATTATTATGAAAAAAAAAAAAAAAAAAAAAATGTTTATCCTTTTTCAATGTTCTGCATGCAGCAGCCATATTCATACTATTTTGTCTGTAACGGCGCATAATATTATAAATATATTATACTGCATAATAACGGAAAATTGTCGTTGCCTGTACGTTGCTTTAAACTAAGCTTAAGATGTCAAAGGCAGATCAAGATAAAAACCAAGGATATGCGAAGACACTGCACTCGAAATGCATGCTCTGGGTAGACTGCAAAACATTTGAAGACCATCTAATTACATGCCAAATACAGTGTCAAATGAGAGACCGCAAAGGACATTTGGAAAAAATAAGGAGTGTAATCCAAAAGCTTGAAAGTGAATAATCAATATCCAGCGAAGACCCTATTGCGGGACACGAAAAGACTATTAAACGAGTCCCTATCACCACGCCAGAATTCAAATCATAAACCATGGGCAAAAATAAACACGCAATCAAGCAGACCATTGACACCAGAAGGAACATCAGCATCTACCAGCACACACATCCAGCCTCATTGATCAAGATAAAAGAAGATTAAAAAAAAAAAAAAAAAAAAAAAAAAATCTAAAAAAATAACACATATATTATAAAATCGATTCTCATAACCATATTAACATTTAACCAATATAATAGAATAAATCTTGTAAAAGCAATCCAAACGGTTCCATGTTACAGACAGTCCTAATGAATTTTTATCATACTCATAAGCAAATCGGTTAGGATTGTTTCCTTATAGATTGTTAATTAGCGCTAAAAAATAAAAAAATAAAAAAAAATAAAAAAAAAAAAAAAATTAACAATAGGTTAAGAACCTTTTTTTTTATGTAAAGGCAATCTAAATAATTTAATTTTTCTTTCTTTTGGTGGGTTATCATAAATATTATAAAATAATATTTAGATTGCCTACAACCCTGAAACCGTTAAGCAAATTAATCAACGTTTATAATACGACACTAACAATAATATAAGGCTCATAACATTCGACAATCATGTAATATTAACAAACCGTAATATATAGGCTAAGAGTCTGTTGTAAGCGCATACACCACGCAGCACGTCCGCTGTTTACCGGGACGGTAAACGTCTCTAAGGGGGGGAGGATATTACGTGACGAAATTTTAATAATTAAATTAAATTAAAACCTTATTAAAAAATTAATCAAATTAAAATTAAACAGTTCAATGTACTACTGCAACACATAAATGTATACGTTTAATGTGTGAAAATGCTGAGCGCGCCGTTCAACGAACTCTGTACAACAGAGTGTTAGAAAAAGGTGGGTGATACTTGCACTCACGCTGCAAATTGACTCCTGTGAGAAAAACCCAAGAGACATAGAAAATAAACGTATTCTTATAGTCAGATATTTTTCCCACACACCTTTAGAGAGTTGTGTTGCTCAACTCGCCTCGGCACACACATTTAAACAAATAAAATATCCAGAGTTGCATTCTAGTTGGGAGGCGCGGGGAAGGCTTGGGAGTCCACCGAGGCTTGCGCCGATGTAAAATAAGCAAAAATCCCCACGATGCCTCCACCTCAAGGTCTTTAAATATGAGTACCAACGGGCCGCGGTCAGGGTGGACGGTTGAAAAAGAAGAGTAGTATCTAAACTCCGCCGTAACGTCGTTTAATTTTTCTTTGAGTCTCCATATTTTAAAATATTTTGAACAATTCCATTTCAATAACTTTTTCTAGTTTCATCCCGGTTTCGGCCGCGTGTTGCGTGTGTTGGTGACGTTCAATAACTCCGTCAGTGTGGTTGTATAAATTTTTCAATGAAGAGACTATAATTGAGAAGAACTGGTTGTGCTAAGTATTTTAAACCTTAATTCCTCATCGGACGGGTATCTTTGGAATTCCAGGACGTGCTAAGGATCCAGGTAGGATTTTACTTATAATCGTTATTAATGTTAAGTTAATTAATATCATGTTTCCTCTCTGCGCCTGATCCCCACTAAAAAATGGGGTAGAGGCTGTCATGTTTATAATACGCGGCAACATGGGTCCCTTCGGTTCGCGATGCGCGGGCGGGCCCGTACGGGACGCGTTGGCGGGTCCCGCAATAAAATAAATATTAAAATTTCGTGTTGTGCGTGTAGCCCCGCACGCAACAGATACTGTGTTCGATTACACCGGGGTCGGGTGTTAAAATATAAAAATAAAAAAAAAAAACAAAATTGAAAAAGAATAAACCGCACACGATTTCTACTATCGAATGAGTGTGGCTGGTTTAACAACTATGTATTAGTCTGCTACGATAATGCATTCGCTAGCAAGTACATAGGTATAGTCATCCTTGAATTTTAGCTCTTTAAATGCCAAACATAAACATTGGCAGGTCAACGAACATAGTGGCGTCTCTCTCTAATACGTAACACATTGGCGTATGATTTAAAAATTTTGTATTTTCGTAAAATAAAATCTAAAACTTCGAAAAGAAACATTGGTCGAAATAAAATTAATGAATTGAATATTTATTATAAAAACATAAGTAGGATCTTGGTTCATCATAGAGATAAAATAAAATATAAAACTTTTTAACTATTTGGCATAAAATATACATACACACACGCAGTAATTGTCAATTCAATCGGGGTTCAGCACTCGAACGTGCACACTTAAAAGTAGTAAATATCTAAAAAACAAATAACTTGGCATACGTTTATGTTAATTCGTTATAACGTGATAATTCGACACGTAACAATATATATATATATATATATATATATATATATATATATATATATATATTGGGTGTACAACTTTGCTTCCGCCGTTTTGCAATAGATGGCTGTAGCGGTAAGTGGTAGTTGAAATAAATAGATCATAGATGTCATACAATAAGCTTAGGTATTTGTAAACATAACGCCATCGAAATATTAGTTGATTTGTGTCTGCATCATAAAGTTATTCTCGATTAAACATGTCAGCTTACGAGCCGAATTCTCGTCATTTGCGGGAGGTTTTAATTTTCTGCTTTAGTATGAAGAAATCTGCGACTGAGGCTCATCGAATGCTCTCAAATACCTATGGCGAAGCCGCTATTAGTGAAAGAACGTGCCGAGAGTGGTTTCAACGCTTCAAGAACGGCGATTTTAACGTCGAAGACCAGCATGGTGGTGGAAGAAAGAAGGTTTTCGAAAACGCAGAATTGGAGGCATTACTTGATCAAGACTCGTGTCAAACGCAACAAGAATTGGCAAGATCATTGGGAGTAACGCAACAAGCCATTTCAAAACGCCTGAGAGTCATGGGAATGATTCAGAAACAAGGAAATTGGGTGCCGTACGGGTTGAAGCCGAGAGATGTTGAACGGCGTTTGTGTGTTTGTAAACAGCTGCTTGCAAGGCAAAGACGGAAGGGTTTCTGCATCGCATTGTGACTGGGGACGAAAAATGGTTTCACTACGATAATCCCAAGCGCAGAAAATCATGGGGATATCCCGGCCATACTTCCACGTCGACGGCCAAACCGAATATTCACGGTTCCAAGGTCATGCTCAGTATTTGGTGGGACCAGCTCGGCGTAGTGTATTATGAGTTGTTAAAACCGACTGAAACAATCACAGGCGATCGTTATCGAACGCAATTAATGCGTTTGAGCCGAGCATTGAAAGACAAACGGCCGCCATACAACGAGAGACATGATAAAGTGATTTTACAACATGACAATGCTCGACCCCAAGTTGCAAAAGTGGTCAAGACATACTTGGAAACTTTGAAATGGGAAGTCCTACCCCACCCGCCTTATTCTCCAGACGGTGCTCCCTCGGACTATCACTTGTTTCGATCAATGGCACACGGCCTGGCTGACCAGCACTTCCGGTCTTATGAAGAAGTAAAAAATTGGATCGATTCGTGGATCGATTCAAAAGATGACCAGTTTTTTCAACGCGGGATTCGTATGCTGCCGGAAAGATGGGAGAAAGTAGTGGCCAGCGATGGACAATACTTTGAATCATAAATGTATAAGCAGTTTTTTACAATAAAGCCTCGAATTTCGGAAAAAAACGGCGGAAGCAAAGTTGTACACCCAATATATACAGGGTGGGGTAGAGAAGTATCCCTAACTCTGATTGTAAATTAGAAAACAACAAAAAATGTTAGAAAAAATCTTTATTGTGGTATCTGAAAGGTAAAGCTGGAAGCTAGTTTGACCTTGTTTTAAACAACACACCATTCAAGTAATGTCCCTCATTGTCAATACACTGCTGTAGTCTGGTTCTGAAGTTCTGCAACACTCTGCGAAGCATCAGTGGTGGAATGCGGTCAACTCCAAAACAAATTGCATGCTTCAGGGCTTCCAGGGTCCTGGGTCGATGTTTTAACACTTCACTCTTAAGGTAGTCCCATAAGAAGTATCACACGGAGTTAAACTCGGCGAGCACGCGGGCCATGGAATGCCACCATACCGGGAGATCAATCGCCACGGGAACATTTTAAAAGCGCGTTGCTTGTTCGACCAAGCTATGTCTACTGCTGACGACGGCACTAACAAAAACTTTCAAGATCACAGCGTCATTCGAGCTTACCCCCACTCCTCGAATACGTTCCCTCTACTGACAACACGATCTCCAAAATAGGGATACTTCCCGGCCTCACCCTGTATATATATATATATATATATAGATATATATATATAGATCATTCAGTACTTTTGAGGATGTTCAATTTATTTTATAGATTCTAAAATTAAAAATAAATAGTTATATTTTTTATACGGATGATAATAGATTAGCAATCTATTAATGAAAAATCAAGTTTGTTACGTATCTGCTGCTTAATCTTAAAACTATTTATAAAAAACTTCTTTTGGATTTTCGGTACCAAAACACATTATTGAAGATATCTTTAAAATTCCAGTTTGCTACTATGTGGATATATAAATGTATGTATTAGGAGTTTTAAGGCTTTTTGCAGATTTATTAGTAAACTAAAGATCATAAAAAATATATAAATTTTTTTGGTTTATTTATTATTTTAAATAATAAATCTGCAATATATAATGACCTGCTTCTACTTTTTGTTTTTGAATTCCTCGTGCGTAGAGTTTTAATTTATAGTTAATGAAAACTTAGCTAGTAATAATTTTGTATTTATTTTTAGTTTATTAATTAAAAATAATAAAATTTATAATTATTTTAAATCGTTCTTTCCTTAATTTGCTTAATCTTGCCTTAGACTTTCTTTTATTCTTTCTAATAAATTAAAAAAAATTATAATAGGATATTATTTTTTGCAATAAAATAATATTTGTGTTTTAATAAAAATAAACATGAGCTAAATTAAGTAGATTAATTTCTATATGGAGCAAAAATGTGTACAAAAAATATTTTATTTAATAAAATAATTATACAAATATACAACTTGTGACGTGGTGTTTTTGCACCAGTCACATGAGGAGGCCAAAGCAAAGTTTGGGCGCCTCCTCGTAGCTGAAATACCCCCTTTTACAATCTTGGCCGTCTCGCAGGACTGCCACGCTTGAGCCTAACTAACAGCCACGCAGGGCTGTACATACTTTACCTTCACCAGGTACATGGGCTTCGAGCTCAAGTAAAGGCTCCAGCGAGGAGCCAGTTTCAGGAGCCCATGAATAGGCGATTGCAGTGCTCGCACACCCTGCAGCAGGGTTCCTCTCCAAGCTCCTTCCTGTCCTTGTAGTGGTTCCCGCACCTTCAATCTCCCAGACAGCAATTAAACAAGGAAGAAAATAATAGTAGCAGCGGCACCTGGGAAGGAAGTACAAGCTGCCATACAACATCATAGGAAAGTGGAAGAGGAGGTTAGGAGGCAGGCAAAACACATAAGCACAGCATTTAAGTGCAAGTAATTACGCACCTGAAAGTGTCCAATAGTGTTGCCTCGCTGCCACTGCAAGCAGGCTATCGCTGTCCCCGACACCACTGCCTCGCTTTCTCCACAGCTCATCGTTCGATCAGCAGCCGTTGATCCGCCGAACTGCCGCACCTGAAAAAGAAAAAGAGGAAGCAAATTAGTCGACGCCTACCAGCTATGGAACGCGTCGACTTACCTTGACTCTCTGTACACCTGAGGTAGATTCTCGCCGCTCCAGGAAAGAGACAACAACACTGGCACTCGCGAGCGGATAACCTAAACGCGCGCTGCTGGCGAGCAGTAATGTCAACTGCCGACAGCGCTGAGCGCGCGCGGCGGCTGCGTCGCGTAACGTACTTTACACGTACGTTGCGCCGGTGTAGAACGATTATCTAAAACCCGCGCTCGCAAAAGTGCTACGCCGGAGCTTCTCATTTACTCCGTCCGGTGCGATAGTCGCGAGCATTAGCATTCGCAGTTCGACTCCGTATCCGTCTTTTACAGTAAACGAAACGAGCGTGCTAAAGCAGAAAAACTGCTATCGTAGTATTCGAGGCGTGAATAGAATATTTGGTAAGTGCACCCAGGTGCAGCGGCTGTCACCAGGAGGCATCCTTGCAACAAATCGTCCCCGTATCCTTCCCAGCTGTGTGTGTGCGACCGCGACGCGTGCTACGCGCCATTTTTGTCTTTTCGCGTCTTGTAGGCCCGCGACCGCTCTAATCGTGAGCTGGCCGTGCAACGTATTTACCGCGCACGAAACCGCGCTACACAAGTGTAGTTAGCGCCCTGGGCTCGCGTAAAAACGCGATCATTTGTTGTATTTAGGTAATTTTTAAGTTGAATAAACGCTGAGTTTGAAACTGAAATTAAGTTTACACCTGAATCATTTCAAAGCACTGTAGAATAAGGCGTTCTAGATTGTCACTCGAGCTATGATCTCACATACTTTAGAACGAAATACCTCTCTATCTAGCCGCAAACGTATTTGTCCATGGTTCAATACTCTTTTGGCAGGTGAACCCTTACAAAAGTTCTCTTTTTGCAGTTGCTGCTTTTACAGGTAAAGCGAATAAAATGTGCTGTCTTGTCAATTTCACTAATGATAGATTCAACCTATAATAATGTTTAGTTTCTATGTTCAAAAGTTTTAAACATTTAAAGTACAAGTAAGAAGAGAAAATGGGATGAGGATGGCTCCGATATAATACGGAAACATTTTAAAAAGCGTGCTATACTTAAACAAAAAATTTCTGGAGAGGAAATACGCGAAGTTATTTTAAATAATCCATGCCTGAAAGGAAGACGCATTGACGAAGTACGCACTTTTTAAGCTGGGATTGTAAAAAAACACAGAAGCACGACTCCTCTAGATAAAAATGATAGCATAGAAACTAGTAAATAAGGAAAATGTGATTTTTTAGTTACTATAGGGTGATTCATTATGAGGTTCGGTTTTTGATCTCATATAACACATCGTTCTATAAGTCCCGAGACTAACCTAGAGATGGTGCTAGTAGTACCAAACTGGCCAGGTTTCCATAGAGTGCGAACCCTTACATAGAACGTGTAAAAATTTCACGTCGATCGGATCACAGACAGCAGAGTTATCGAGGTTAGAGTAAAGTCACTTTGTAATTTGTTTGAAAAATGGAAAAAAGCGAGTTTCGCGTGTTCATAAAACATTGTTTTTTAATGGGTAAAAACACCGTAGAAGCCCAGCAATGGCTTGAAAAACATTACCCGGACTCCTCTCCATCCAAACCAACAATTTGTCGTTGGTATGCTGAGTTTAAACGTGGTCGTACGGACACAAACGATGCGGAATGTTCGGGTAGGCCATTGGAAGCCGTTATACAGGAAAATGTGAGTGAAGTGTTAAAAATTGTAATAAAATATCACAAAGTGAAGGTCCGTGAGATTGCAGAAATGACACAGATATCATCTGGAAGCGTATTTACAATCCTTCATGAAAAATTGAGCATGAAAAAGGTTTTTTCCAAGTGGGTGCCGCGATTGCTTTCAGTGGAACAAAAACAGCAACGAGTCGACGATTCATAGAGCTGTTTATCGCTATTTACTCGCAATAAAAAGGATTTCCTGCGTCGATACGTGACCATGGATGAAACATGGATACATCATTCCACTCTGGAGTCGAATAGGCAATCATCTGAGTGGCGCATGGCTGGCGAAAGCCGCCAAAAGCGTCCAAAAACGCAGCAGTCTGCTGGCAAAGTCATGGCGTCTGTTTTTTGAGATACACATGGCGTGATTTTCATTGACTACCTAGAAAAAGGTAAATCGATCAACAGTGATTATTATATTGACTTGTTGGTACGTTTGAAGTAGGAGATCGCAGCAAAACGACCGCACATGAAGAAGAAAAATATCCTTTTTCACCAAGACAATGCACTATGCCACAAGTCCATAAAAACAATGGCAAAATTAAACGAATTGGGCTTTGATTTGCTTTCCCACCCCCCGTATTCGCCAGATTTAGCCCCCAGCGACTACTGGCTCTTTGCTGATCTCAAAAAAATGCTCCAGGGAAAAAAATTTGGCTCGAATGAGGAGGTCATTGCCGAAACTAAAGCCTATTTCGAAGCAAAGGATAAATCCTTCTATAAACATGGTATAGAAATGTTGGAAAGGCGTTGGAAAGATTGTATCACTTTAAAAAGAGATTATATTGATAAATAAAAATGATTTTTGAAAAAAAATGTTGTTTTCGTAGTTAGTCTCGGGACTTATTGAACGATGTGTTAAAAGGCATAAAGTTGAATTCTATAGTAAAAATTTTATTGAGAGTCGAAAGAACAATCTATGACATTTACTTTTTAAAGATTATCGCATTTTAATATTGACCGCGACTGTGCCGTAAATTGTCCATCCTGAGGGTCCAATTTGGGACGACGCGTTCCAGCATAGCGACCGGTATCTCGCGAATGACACGAGTAATGCTGGCTTGCAAAGCGTCGATTGAAGCTGGCTTATCCCTGAAAACCAGAGACTTCGTGTAACCTCAAAAAAAATAATCTAAAGGTGTGATATCACGCGATCTAGGCAGCCAATTTACTGGTCCAAAACGTGAAATCAGGTTCTCACCAAAATGATTTCTCAATAAGTCCATTTTTTCTCTCGCTGTATGCGAAGTAGCGCCGTCTTGTTAAAACCAAAGTTCACCGATACCATGGGCTTCAATTACAGGTAGTAAATCTATTATCATGGTGCGATAGCGGTCGCCATTGACAGTTACGTTCTGACCAGACTCATTTTGAAAGAAATATGGACCAATGATTCTACCGGCCCATAAACCACACCAAACTGTGCATTTCTGTGGCTTTAGTGATAACTGTTGAAGCTCTTCAGGTTGTTCATCAGCCCAAATACAGCAATTCTGCTTATTGACGTATCCATTGAGCCAAAAATGCGCCTCATCACTAAACAAAATTTCGCGATAAAACAGCGGATTTTTATTGAGCTGATTCAGAGCCCTGTATGCCTGTGTCTGTCTGTGTGTGTGTCTGTCTGTGTCTATGCCTGTCTGTGTCTGTGACTGTCTGTGTCTGTGTCTGTTAATAATTGCATGGATACGGAAAAGCATGTTTAATTATATAATAAATATTAAGTTTAAATGGATATTGTAATTGAAGCAACAAATATTATTATTTTTGTTATTTTTAAAAAGTAAACTTATTATTTGTTGTAAGTATCGGCGTTCACTATATGGATTTTACATTTTTTTTTAAGCATCCATAATATAAATAATTTTTATAATAAATATAAAAGTAGCTTTATTCTAGAGATTTATCTCTACTTCAAGCTTAACATGAAATTTTTATTTAATTATAAAATATATTCATTAATTATATAATACATTAGAAAAACAATATATTACTCGTTGTATTAAAATATTTTCTTATGATAAATCTAAATAGATTTTTATATGTAATTATTCATTTATCACTTTTTAATTTCTTATTCAATCTTCCTTTATTCTTCATTATTCTTATCGAATTCTGTTGCTTTCTTAACCAAATTTTGTAATTCGGTAGGTCTATATTTACACAGCGAAGAGGATTTTCTGTAAATTTCCACACACTCATCTCAGTTCGGAATTTCTTTTTTTTCAATAAAGTGTTTAATTAAAGTGTAAGTGTAAAGTTTCAATAAGGTGTATAAATTAATTTTCATACTTGGTTCCTTTTAGAGGGTGATTTATTATGAGGTTTGAGTTTCAATAGCCTTTTTTTTACAGATCACGCGTGACTCCTGTCAAACTGTAATGTAATTTTAATTCAGTATTGTTTGACAAATCATCATGGAAAGACTTGCACTGCAACAACATATCTAAATTGTTCAACTGAATTACGAAAATCAGCGTTCTGTGAGAAATATTTTTCGTGCTCTTAGAGCAACTTATGGTGTGCATCGTCGACCTACCGAAACCACTATAATATATATTTTGCGATCTCTTTGCTCAAGGAGAATCAACTTTTTGAAAAAATGTTGCTGATGCGAAAATGCTTAAAATCGGTCAAATAATACGTGTCATTTTTTTCAGAATTTTTTGAGACATTTTTGGGATTTTTCGAAAAGTGGCTGTCCAAAAATTCAAAAACGTCTCAAAAAATTAAAAAAAAATTCAAACGTATTCTTTGGATAATTTTAAGTACTTCGTGTACTGTAACATTTTTCCGTTAAGTTGATCCTGTTCTCGTAAATAGATGTCGAAGTTTTATTTTACACTGCATTGTTTAAACGTCTGATATGAATTGTTCTGATTTAAAGATATTAAAATTCATAGAAAATATGGAATTTATAAAAAAAAAAGTCAATTGTCATTTTCTAAGTTAAATTAAAAAAAAAAAAAATTTAAGTGCATTTTTTTGAATTTCTAATAGCAGATTCTGAAAGAGCACACCCAAAAATAGTGGGTAAGGTACTTCTCAAAAAAAAAAATGAGTTAGTCTTATTTTGAAGGGGCTAAAGTTTACGTCTGCGGAGAGAGACTTTGGGCCGTAAAGGGTTCATTAAATACAACGTCAGTATGCATCCCGCCATTTTTTCTCTTTTTCTACCTTTACCTTCTATCTACTATTAGGTTGCTGCAGATAAAATGGCCGATTTAATAATAAATTTTTAAACAGCTGTAATTTTTTATGAAGACAATTTATTTAATCAAAATAGGTACCAATAGATGCAACACACTTTTCCCAACAAGATACAAGTACATTTATTCCAGTTTTGTAGAAGTCCGAGTTTCTGGTTCGAAGAAATTCCTCGAAGGCATTTTTGACAGCAGCTTCATTATTAAATCTTTTTCCTGTCAAAAAGTGATTCAAATGTTTAAAGAAATGGTAATCTGTTGGTGAGAGGTCTGGTGAATATAGAGGGTGAGGAAGAGTCTCATAGCACAACTCGTTTAATTTTTGGACCGTTGTTCTCGATACATGAGATCGTGCGTCATCATGAAGCAGCATCACTCTATCCCTGTTGACAAGCCTAGGTCGTTAGACTATCAAATTCTGATGCATTTTATCCGGTTGAGCCTGGTATTTCTCAGCATTGATGGTTTCGCCAGATTGCAGGAACGAATAGTGGATAACTCTAGCTACAGAGCACCAAACAGTTACCATTATTTTCTTTGGATGAAAGCTTGGTTTCGGCATGTGTCTTGGCGCTTCATCGGCATCTAGCCATTGGGCCGATCGGCGACGATTATCGTATAAAATCCACTTTTCATCGCAGGTCACACTTCGGTGGAAGAACGGTTCCTTTTTGTTGCGGGAGAGAAGAGAACTTGAAATCTCCATTCGACACGTCGTGATTCGCTCGGTAAGATCATGCAGAACCCATTTGTCAAGCTTTTTCACTTTTCCAAGTTGTTGCAAGTAGCGGCAAACTGTCGAATTGTAAACGCCTAATTTCTCGGCAAGATTCGTTATGGTTTGGCGGGGGTTAGACTCCACTAATGCACGCAGCTCGTCGTTATCGATTGATGGTCCTGGGTGTCCACGTGGCTCATTTCCAAGGTCCATATCTGCAAATCGAAATTTTTCGAACCACCGCCGAGTGGTTCGTTCGCTAATTGTACCAGGCCCAAATGCGCTGTTGATATTCTTCGTTGCTCCCGTTGCGTTGTGCTTTAATTTAAATTCGTATAGTAAATGTAGCCGTTTTTTATTCACTTCCATGTTCACTTTCTCTTTTTGTTTTTACGATCACCATGAAGTGCAAAACAGAAATGATCCATACACCAAGGTAGCAGTATTTATACTTCAATGTGTCATATCATTAGCGCTGCCTTGTGCCAACATAATACACTAAAATTGCAGCCAACTTTATGTCATTGCTAAATTGGCCATTTCATCTGCAGCAACCTAATATATTTAAATCAATATCACAACGATAAAACTCTAAAATATTACAATATATATTTATAATAACTATTAACTATATTTAGATTACTATAATAAAATATTACAACAATATTATATATTTAAGCTAGCATGTAAAAAATAATGGAATATATTTATATTTAAGCTATTTATTCAAGTTGGCTTTGCTTTATTCAGATAATTATAATGAAATATATTTATATTTAAGTTAGTTCTTAACGTTAGCTTTATTTAAGTTACTTATATTTACATAGTATAAATATTTAAAATAGTTATATGTGGAACACCACATTTTAGTTAATTATATATGAATTGCGCTTAGAATAAGTAAATAAACTATCGATTGAGAATAGTTCGTATTACTATCAAAACACTTAAAATTATATTTAAAATAAATATACGAGGTCTGGCTATTAAATAACGAGACTGGTTACAAAAAAGGGTTTTATTATAAAAATTATTCTACATTCGAATGCTCCCCTTCAATATACTTCTTTTACCTCGCCACACACCTTTCCATACGTTTTTTCCATTGATCAAAGCAGTGCTGGAAGTCTTCTTTGGTGAGGGCCTTTAGGAGTTCTGCTGTTTTTTGCTTTACCGCTTCCATCGACTAAAATCGAATCCTTTTCAAAGCAGATTTTATGTTCGGAAACAAAAAAAAGTCGCACGGTGCCAAATCTGGCGAGTACGGCGCGTGTTCGAGCACTGGAGTGTGCTCACCGGCCAAATATTGCTTCACAGATAGCGCGTTATGGGCAGGTGCGTTGTCCTGGTGCAAAATCCACGAGTTGTTCTTCCACAACTCGGGCCGTTTCTTACGAACTTGTTCTCGCAGTGTTGCTAAAACTGACAAATAGTAAGTCTGGTTGACAGACTGACCCTCTGGAACCCACTCAGTCATCACGATACCGTTAATGTCGAAAAAAACGATCAACATTGCCTTGAATTTTGATTTGGACATCCTTGCTTTTTTGCTTCTGGGCGATTCAGGCGTCTTCCAATGCATCGATTGCCGCTTTATTTCAACATCGTATTGAAAAATCCACGTTTCGTCGCAAGTAATAATGTTTTTTTTAAGTCCGGAATCTTTTTTTAACCTTTCAAGGAAATCTGAGCAGACCTGTTGACGCAAGAGCTTTTGGTCAGGAGTCAGGTTTTTTGGCACGAACTTCGCACAGAATTTTGTCATGTGTAATTCCTTGTGTAAGATTTGTCTAACCGTTTCTTTATCGGCGTTTACAGCCTCGGCAATCATCCAGATGCTCATCCGACGATCTGCACGCACAATTTGGTTGATTTTGGTCACTGTTTTCGGAGTTGGAACAGTCACAGGGCGACCTGGGCGTTGGTCATCTTCAGTGCTCACTCGGCCCTCACTGAAGCGCTTACACCACTTAAAAACACGCGCACGAGATAGAGAATTGTCCGCATAGGCCTCTTACAACTATTTACAGCACTCAGTCGAAGTTTTTTCCAATTTAACGAAAAATTTGAGATTGATACGTTGCTCCTGTTTTTTGTCACACATGGTTTTCGGCACGAGAAAAAAACACGTTTGTTTCAAACCGCTACTGCACAAATACAATAATAGTGACGAGAACGTGTTTTGGTACGTGCATAGACAAGATATCTAGATACCCAACGCACTACCCGTTTTTTTCCCCACCCCTCTACGGCGCCCTCTAGGCGCGCAGTCTCGTTATTTAATAGCCAGACCTCGTATAAAAACTTAAAT
This sequence comes from Chalcis sispes, assembly GCA_949987625.1. Taxonomy (NCBI): domain Eukaryota; kingdom Metazoa; phylum Arthropoda; class Insecta; order Hymenoptera; family Chalcididae; genus Chalcis; species Chalcis sispes. Next base: position 23,038,581 of record OX465098.1, on the reverse strand, counting down.
CGCAGTTTAAGATTAGAAATTAATTATATTAAAATTTATCTATATTTACAATAAAACAAATATTAATTCAATAATCGAGTAGAAAGCGAGAGAGAGAGAGAGAGCGAGAGGAGAGAGAAGAGAGAGAGAGAGAGAGAGAGAGAGAGAGAGAGAGAGAGAGAGAGAGAGAGAGAGAGAGAGAGAGAGAGAGAGAGAGAGAGAGAGAGAGAGAGAGAGAGATAGATAGTTAGATAAATAATGATTTATTCGTGCACATTTTGTTGTACATGGTAGGATAGAAACAATATAGAACAAAATAACAATTAAAAATAATAAAAAATAATATAACTAAAAAACTAAACAGAAACAATATAACAATATAACAATTGAAAAATAATATCACTAAAACTAGAACTTAAAACTAAACTATGTTAAATTAACTAAACAAATATGTAAATATAAGACTAAATAATAATACTAATAACAAAAGTTATAATAACTATAAAAGGCTCAAGCCAGGGATCGAAAAAAAATTACACACTGGCTTGAGGCGCAAGAGGATGCTCCCTCTCAAGAGAAAGAAGGAAAGCAAAGACTGAAGATTTGAAGAAAGAGTAAAAAAAGATGGTATAAAAGGTAGAAGGGAGGCGGTTCTAGAGTCGAGAGGAGGAAACAGTAAATTTCTTGTTGTAGAACACTGTAGCCGAGGGAGGAATGATCAACGGTCTCACATCCCCCCGTGAAGGCCTCCCCACCTGGGACCACTGACATTTCTCAAAAAAAAATAAGAGGGAGCCGAATCTCTGAACATTAAAAAGAGAGCAGAAGCTGTAAACATTGTCTTCGAGCTCTAGTGGTCAGCCAAACAAGGGAGACTCTATACGAGAAGACGTGTTCATGCCTATTTAAACCATAGATGTAACGTATACCAGATTTAATAACCCTTTGAAGTTTCAAATCTTGTTCCTGGGAAATATCACTGTAGACTATACTACAGTAATCCAACAAAGGAAACAGTAGCGTTTGGATGAGGTGTTTTCTTAATAAAAAGTTCGTACTTTGACGAAAATAATTGAGGCGATATAACAGCGAGTTGGCTTTACGACACACATGTGACGTGTGTACTTTCCAATTTAATTTAGAGTTAAGATGCACTCCAAGATTACGAACAGAGGATTCCAATTTAACAAGTGAACCTTTAACAATAACTCCATGGACGTTCATACGCAAGAGTAAGTAGATGTAATAATAAGATCCGAATACTGTAGCTTTATTTTTACGGACATTCAGACTAAGGTTGTTTGCATCGGCCCACTCAGAGACGAGCTGCGCTTGTCGACTCATTAGTTGAATCGATAGATTAATTGAAAAAGAGAGAGGGAGAGAGAGAGAGAGAGAGAGAGAGAGAGAGAGAGAGAGAGAGAGAGAGAGAGAGAGAGAGAGAGAGAGAGAGAGAGAGAGAGAGAGAGAGAGAGAGAGAGAGAGAGAGAGAGAGAGAGAGAGAGAGAGAGAGAGAGAGAGAGAGAGAGAGAGAGAAAGAGAGAGAGAGGAGAGAGAGAGAATCGCCTAATTTAAAAATAGAATAAAAGTAAGTCTAAATATAATTAAAAATTGTTTCTTGTCTATCTGTTTCTATCTATACTTTTCTTTCGAAGGAATATATGAACGACACGCGTCTTATTATCCTTTTACCATTCGACGCTTGTTAGGAACTTTTCCAGATCATAGTTAGACACTGATTTCAATTTCGAAAATCGAATCTCTTGCATTCGCTTAATCCCGAAACTTACACCTAATCCTAAAAAAATTTGTAAATTCAATTCCTCAGTCGTTCTGAACCAATAAGCTTAAGTGCTTAGGCTTAGGAAGGCAAGAGTCGACGGTGTCAATTTTATTGCGTTTATCAACGTAATTTTTATCGTTATTTTCGACGTTACATTAAAAAAGTTTTATTCTAAAAAATTGTAAGTTTTTAAAATTTTTGTAAACCTTCTTACTGATTTCAAACTAATTTAAAAAAAAATTCAACCTAATACGTTAAAGATTTTAATAGAAAAAAACCTTTATCAATAAAAAATCGATTTGATTTGCACAAAAAATAGTTTAATTAATTTATTAATAACAATCTTTCACAATTCTTAATTTAAAAAGAATTTTACTAAATAGTATAATTCGCTGATCTGAATTCGACTACTTACACGAAATATATTAAATATATGTAATACAAAAGTAATAAATCAACTCTAACATATGATAATACAGAGTGTTCCCATTCAAACAAACCATCCAAAATCTCAAAAACAACGCGTTTTGAGAAAACATGTTTTGAACAAAAGTTGTAGATAATAGAAAGGGATAAATAACAGTGGCCTTGAGTTTACCCTTCAGGGTGATTTTCAAGGTCAAATCCAAGTACGCTTTAGTTTTTCAAACGGGAACCTATATTTTCTTATTACGGATCCGTATTCATCGTAAGAAAATACGTAGGCTTTGTTAAGAACATTTTTGTTGAAAGTAACTCTCTCTAGCTGATTGGCGCGACATCACAATCAAGTAGGCGAATCAATAACCACTTAATTTAACGACGCCAAGACCAGACAACCAAATAATAACCAAATTTGATAACACAGATAGGTTGCCTGACCAGTGATCACATAACCTAACACCACAGTTGGGCGCTTTATCCAATATCCATATTAAATAACATTACGGTAAATTAAACTACTCAATGACTTATAAGACGATCCTGAAGTTACTTTGTCTGGCCATTCAGTCATCGCATAACTCCGTACCACAACATGGTAATTGAACCAAACTAACCAATAAAGGCAAGGGGTGAATGTCCAGTTAATCAAGGAAAAACTTTGACTACCTAGCTCATGAGAGCAAGGTAATAATTATCCAGCCAATGATAAATGGAAACGTTTAGCCGATCAAGGCAAGATTGACTACCTAAAGTGTTATGGTTGAGGTCGTAACACAAACATTAATCTCATGAGGTGTTCGAAAATCTCCAGTTAAACTTTATCCAATGTTGAATTCTACGTTCGAAGTATTGATAAGGGAAAAAATAAGGGCCTATAAGATAACCATTCACTATACCACACCAAAACTACAAGGCTCCATCTATGCTGATTGTCAAAATGACGTACTCAATTAGGGCTCTGGACAGACTAATAACCGATGTTATGCCGATTGAATTCCCCGTAACCATGGAATATAGCCTCATCTGATAATATTACGTATCTACAGAATTAATAATCTTCACGGATTCTACGAGGTGTGGCAGAAAAGTAAAGAAACTGATTTATTTACCAAAGTTTTCATTTTTTTCGAACATCAATGTTATTCCCTTCAAGGTAGTTTCCTTGGGCAGCTACACATCAATGGACACGTAGTTCCCACTTTTGGTAGCAGCGCTGGAAGTTTTCAACCGGTATGGTCTTCAGCATGTCCGTTACGCTCTTTTGGATGTTTTCTAAAATCCCAAAATGACATCCTTTAAGGACATTTTTTAGTTTAGAAAAAGGAAGAAGTCACAAAGACTGAAGTCAGGTGAATAGGGGGGCTGGGGAACCACAGGAAAGCCTTCTGAGGGCAAAAGTTCTGTGACGGAATGTGCAGTGTGACATGAAGTGTTGTCATGATGGAGCATCCATTTGTCTGCAATGTCTGATCTCACGCGAATGACCCTTTTTCTGAGCCTTTCAAGGACGTCCTTATAAAAAACTTGGTTGAGTTTGTCGTTAAGGAACAAATTCTTTGTGAACGATTTCCCTTCTGTCAAAAAAACAAATTAGCATCGATTTGCTCATTCAAGCTTTCTTTGGTCAAGGAGAGCTCGCAGTGTGCCACTTACTTTGCCTCTTGGTCTCAGGATCGTATTAAAACATCCATGATTCATCACCTGTGATTACGCAACTAAAGAAATCTTGCTCATTAGCGATTCTGTGAAGATCAAGACACTTATTTTTTCGATTGTCCTTCTGCTCAATTGTGAGGTTTTTCGGCACCATTTTGGCACAGACCTTTCGGATATGCAAACGTTCAGTCAAAATTTGATGAACGGTAAATCTGTTCAAATATAATTGTTCACTCAACATTTTTAATGTTTAACGGTGGTCTGATCTCACAAGAGTGTTCACGCGTTCGATGTTTTGTCGGTTTTCGAAGTTGAAGGCCTCCCTGAACGGTGTTCATCTTTAATGTATTCTCTGCCTTTCATAAATGGTTTGTGCCAGCGAAAAACTTGAGCTTGGGATAAAGAATGTTCTGCATAGGCCTGTTTTAACTTTTGAAACGTCACACTTGCCGATTCTCCAAGCTTAACACAAAATTTAATGGGACAACGTTGCTACGAATTCCGCTATTCCCGTTTACGTGACGCACAACAAAAACACAACTTCACTAATAGTAGTCACAAAAATCACGTAGTTAACGGAAGGAGTTGAAACTCGCACTGAACGATGGAAGGGTACTGATACATGTGCAAGCGATCTGGCAACGCTGCGCTGTTGCCAGATCGCTTAAAGTGTTGCTAGTCTCATTACTTTTCTGCCACATCTCGTACCCTCATCAGATGCGGTGATACTTCTTGGATAAAATGTTGACGCGCATTATTATTTTCATTTTATGAGGGAGTGTATACTTTTAAATGACGAAAATAATAAGGTTCTATATTAAAATCGTGAAGATTTTGATTATCAGGTTTATTAAGACTTATAATTGGAAGACCAAAATACACAATATACTGTAATATCAACCAATTTAATTGATACCAGATTCGCATAAGCTCTGAGCGGGATCCTTCATTTATTTTAAATGTAAAATAATAATAATAATAAATTACTTATTAAATTTATCAATTACGATTAAAAAAAGAGTTTTAATCTGCTACAAAATTGACTTTCAAAAATGATAATTTCTATTTTTAGCCTTGAAAAAACTTAAGTCATAAAAGATATTGACGCAACTTTTATTTATTGTTTCAAAAATAATATCAAACAAAAAGCTTCACTAAATTTACTTAAAATAAAATAGAATTTTTCCAACGAACACGTTTTTGTAACGTCCAGAACACGCGGAGTGATTTCCACTTTTTGGTCCTCTTTTTGATACACTTACTGCTCAACTTCTAATAAAGCATTTTAGCTGATTCAAGGAGACTTTCCAGTAAATACTTCAAGGTTTCCTAACCCACTGTATCCGTGGTCTTAGGATCACACGTTCCAAAATGAATCGCAATTTTAAAAAATATACAGGAAAAATTTACTCTAGTGAGTACCTTAAAGATCAAAAAAAATTGCCGAGAAATAAGAGAATAATAAAATTGACCCATGCTAGAATCAGATTCAGAACTCGAAAATATAAAAATTAAAATCAAAATTGCATTAGAACAACTTAACACTAAACTTGTAAATAAAATGTTTTGCTAAAGAACTAACTTGATAACGAAAAATCAATTAAAACCCAGAACAATCAAAAAAAAACTTTTGCTGATGCCGTAACAAAAAGTACAAATATAATAAAAAAAGTCCTGTCTTACACAAACTGTAAGGTAATGTGTTGGTGCGAAAATAAAGCAATAGAAATACAAAGAGCTATGGCAAAATTAATAGCAGAAATATATAAATACATCAAGTGAAATAATTATAAAATTTATTGGGTGTCAAAAGTATAAAGTATTTGATTTCGTTAATATTAAACTACGTACGTACCGCATATCCTAAACCAAGGTGCACCGAATACTTGATATTTAGAAAAAGACAGGCGACTAGCGTAAAGAGCATCTAAAAAACATTAAGCCGCTAAACTGAATTTTTGTTCAACATTATAATTATATTCTTATCCTTATTTTCAATTATACAGGGTATTCAAGAAGCCCCGGTCCGGTTGAATAACTTGAAACGTAGGCGTTACTCAAAAAAATCGTCAAGACAGAAGTCGTCGGAAATTACCCTGGCTATCTAACCACGACCTTAAACGTGACCTTTACCTTAACCTTCAAGGCCATTTCAAGGTCAAGTCCATTTTTTGATGTGGCAGTCCTCAATTTTGACACCGGGAATGAAGAGGGTGGATAATTTAACATCCATATATGATCTTTACCATTGGAAAAATTTTACTACGGAAGGTCGAGTCAAGGTCAAGCAGTGACCGGCTAGATATCTTAAAAAGTAGGCGTAGCTCAACAAAATTTTCTCAGCGAAACGTTGTATAAAATTGCCCTAGCTGTCACATAGAAATACCTTGATCTTTAAGGTCATATTAAGGAATAATTTTTTTAAAGCATTAGATAAAATGAGACTTGCATTCATACCAGCTAATTAAATTAAGGTAGCGTAAAGAAACTAAGATTTTCGTTCATTCCAATCAACTAAGGCAAGGTGGTGTGATGCCCAGCCAGTGAAGGCAAGGCTAGATTCTACCCCAGCTAGATAAAGCAAGGTGATATGATGCCTGTAAAAGCCCAGTAAAGAGCTACACGAACCAGTTAAGGCAAGGTGGTGTGATGCCCAGCCAGTACAGACAAGGCAGAGAGAAGATTATCAGGCAAAGGCAAAATTGCGTAAATCGCTGGGATGATTTCATTTCGAAACATGTCTTAAGTTTAAATTTAAGATTACAATATGAAAAGTGATAAGACTGTAAGACCTAAAAATTACCGAAGGAAGTATGAATGCAGAAAACGGCTAAGTCATTAAAGAAAGCGACACGCTGTTCTTGAAAGTAATGGAAAAAATCAAAAGTAAGAAGGGAATTTGATGATAAATATTAAAATTTATAGAGTATTAACATTCAGTATTAAGAAACGAAAGCAATTTAGAGATATTCTAAATCGTATTCTTTCTCTCACACAATTATAACTTTTCATTGATTAATACTCTGAAGTCAAATTTTAAGAATTTTGAAATTCAAGATGGCGAATCCAACATAACGGACGGAAAACTTTGATTTCGTTCAGAAGTGTACTGAAAACTTTCTACATGGGTTTTTGAGGTGGCTGATTACTAATTTGAGGTCAGATTTTAAAAACTTAGAATTTCAAGATGGCGGATACAACAAGGTGGATGGAAGGGATGAAGGTCAGGGTCAAGTTTACAACCGAGATCGCCGACAGATAGCCAGAAAAATTTTCCATCACTAACGTCTTTACCATTTTCTTGAACGACGTTTACTTTTCAAGATATCCAGCCGGTCACTGCTTGACCTTGACTTCACCTTTCGAGGTAAAATTTTTCCAATCGTAAAGATCGTATCTAGACGTAAAATTGTCCGCCTTTCTCATTTCCGAAGTCAAATTTTGGGATTGCCATATAAAGAAATAGACTTGACCTTGAAATGACCTTGAAGGTCAAGATCAAGGTCACGGCCAAGTTCGCGGTTGGATATCCAGGGAAATTTCCTACAACTTATGTCCCAATCATTTTTTTTAGTAACGCCTACGTTTCAAGTTATTCAACCAGTCCGGGACTTTTTGAAGACTCTGTATATATACATACAAGTATGTACACTGTGATTTTATACACCGTGATTTCACATTCTTATTTTAATTCATCAAAACCATATTAGTTAAAACTAGTAAATTTAAATTCGTCATAATTTTATATTAACCTTTAGACCAGGAGGACGCCATATGGTGTCAAATTTTTTTGTATGAGTTTTCGGTGATTACGAAAATCGATGAAAATACGATTTAGGGGATTTTCGGAGCCGCTGATGACGAAATCGTTGTTAGATTTTGCAAATTTGTGTCCTAAAAGCATCCTCCCAAGCCCTAAAATGCCCCAATATGTTCTAATTTTTTGGTGTTCATGAAAATCGATGAAAATATAATTCGGAAGGTTTTCGGGGTCTCTGATGATAAATCAGCTATTAGATTTTGCAAATAAGTGCTCGAAAAGCCTCCTCAGGCCTCAGAAAACTCCCAAACACCCCAATTTTTCAGTAATCACAAAAATCGATGGAAACACGACTCAGGGCGTTTTGAGACAAGAAGTTGCGAAATCTAATTCCAGAATCGTGATAAGCGATCTCGAAAACCTATATTACGATAAGTCATTCCCCCATATTTAAAACATAATATTTTCAGGGTAACAAAAAGAAAGGGGTAACAAAAAAAATTCCTTCCGACGTGTTATTTTTTACAAACGATGCAATTCATTTTGTTCTACCAAACCAGCTATATATATATATATATAGCACATCGTTCAATAAGTCCCGAGACTAACCCAGAGATGGTGCTAGTAGTACAAAACTGGCCACGTTTACATAGAGTGCGAACCTTTACATGAAACGTGTAAAAATTTCACGTCGATCGGATCACAGACAGCAGAGTTATCGAGGTGAGAGTAAAGTCACTTTGTAATTAGTTTGAAAAATGAAAAAAAGCGAGTTTCGCGTGTTGATAAAACATTGTTTTTTAATGAGTAAAAACACCGTAAAAGCCCAGCAATGGCTTGAAAAACATTACCCGGACTCCTCTCCATCCAAACCAACTATTTGTCGTTGGTTTGCTGAGTTTAAAGGTGGTCGTACGAACACAAACGATGCGGAACGTTCGGGTAGGCCATTGGAAGCCGTTACACAGGAAAATGTGAGTGAAGTGTTAAAAATTGTAATTAAAAATCGCAAAGTAAAGGTCCGTGAGATTGCAGAAATGACACAGATATCATCTGGAAGCGTATTTACAATCCTTCATGAAAAATTGAGCATGAAAAAGGTTTTTTCCAAGTGGGTGCCGCGATTGCACCAATGCACCATGCCACAAGTCCATGAAAACAATGGCAAAATTGAACGAATTGAGCTTTGATTTGCTTCCCCAAACCCCGTATTCGCCAGATTTAGCCCCCAGCAACTACTGGCTCTTTGTTGATCTCAAAAAAATGCTCCAGGGAAAAAAATTTGGCTCGAATGAGGAGGTCATTGCCGAAACTGAAGCCTATTTTGAAGCAAAGGATAAATCCTTCTATAAACATGGTATAGAAATGTTGGAAAGGCGTTGGAAAGATTGTATCACTCTAAAAGGAGATTATATTGATGAATAAAAATGATTTTTGAAAAAAATGTTGTTTTCGTTGTTAGTCTCGGGACTTATTGAACGATGTGTTATGTATGCATTTTTGTATGTAACAGCTAAATCAGTAAAATAAAACTAAAATTATGTATATATGGCAGGCGAGAGAAAAATATAAAGATGCGTCTGCAAGGAAAAATTATAGTTCAGCCATCATATTATTAGCAGAACACAATCTTCTTCACAATCATCACTGGATTTTTGATTATCTACTTCTTCGAGATCTCTGACTTTATAAATAAATTTGTCAATTTGTATAGAAAAAATGTTGTCCATCTTACTTCTACTCTTACCAGGTCTTAAGTATTTATATAAAAATGACAAATTTTTTTTTTTAATCAAAACATTTATTTCTAGATCTGGTATCCAACATCATATGCGTAGAAACAAATTGTTATCAAGAACAAAATCCATTATATGAGCGTGCAAAAATGGCGCAATGGACAGGTGTTACATCAGATGAGCTTCTAAAGTTATTTGCTTTGACTACTCTTATGGGGCATATTCGAAAAGGCCGTCTTGAAGATTATTCGAGCACTAATCCAGTGTTAGCCACACCAATATATCATCAGAATATAACTCGCAATCGTTATCCCTAAATTCTTCGTTTTTAATATTTTGAAAACAATGAAAATCAAAGCCAACTTCCTCTAAGAAAATTAAAATCTGTTGTAGATTATTTGAGAATCAAATTTTTAAATACTTTAGATCCAGGAAAAAAATGATGCATCGATAAAAGTCTTGTACTGTGGATAGGACGGCTATCTTCCAAACAATATTTACTCCTAAAGCGCCATAGGTTTGGTATAAAATTATTTAAAATTGTTGACTGTGAAAATAAATTTATTTTCGATTTTATTATATATACTGGTAAATAAACTGTATATGAACAGTTTAACTTAGGTATTTCAGGTAATATTGTTGCTCAATTTCTAAGGCCATATTTTTACAAAGGTTACATTGTTTATACAGACAATTAACATAGTATACCTCTCCTATTTTGGCTTAATTCCTGCATGAAAAAGATACGGGCTTATGCGGTACCATAATGGCCTTAAAATGGCAAGGTAAAGAAGAAGTATATATGATTACTTCAGTACACAAATATGACTTTGATAAAATAGGAAAGAAGCAATATCAAACTCACCATGATATATTAAAACCATCTTGTATCATCGATTAGAATAAAAATATAGGAGGGATCGATGGTATTGATAAACAATTATCGTTAACAGAATTAATTAGAAAATTAATGAAATGGTATAAAAAACTGTATTTTATTTGCTTGATAAGGTATTTATTGATGCACATGCATTGTGCAATATAAATAATGACAGAATTTTTTCCAGACTTTCGGCTGGACGTAGTTTCTTCTATTCTGGGCTTAAAAGACTAACCAAATGTTAGGATTGCAGCAAGCCCTAATGGTCTAATAGAAAAACGTTTCCCTGTGTCATTGGATATAAAAAGAAAATGTGTGCTATGCAAAATGATGAAAAAAAGATTAGGAAGCAGAATAGGATGTGATAAATGTAAAGTTACATTATACATTACACCTTGTTTTCGTACAGGCCACATTAAATTTTATTTGTCATAAGCAAATGAAAAAATTATTAAATAAATACTAATATAAAATAACAAAAATAATAACAAAATAAAAAAAAAATTTTTTTTAAATACAAAAGTTCATCATAAATTATTTTTCTTTACACACACACGTACACGCACGCACTCTGGGATACACACATACACGTACGCACACACGCACGCACGCAGCACAAGTAGTCAATGTTTGCCACATCCACGTCATTGATTCTGGGTGATGCTTAGAGCCAACATCTATTATATTTACACGTTTGATTACGCATGCACACACAAATGAAATCAGATTAGTGATCAGCAACTTCGAGAATTTCATCGTATTTTTGAATTTTTGATAATTTCAACATTGGGTTATACTATATGCCTCCGGTAGGACGCTATATGGCATCAACTTTTGACTCGCATACAGCCAACTTTCATCGGATCGTAACTAGTAGGCTTCAGAGCACTTTTATATGGGAAAAATCAACATTTCATTTTTTTTAAATCCCGGCGATCTAAAGGTTAAGCGTAGATATTTTGAATATGTAAGTATCATTTTATCATTACATCACTTTATCATTACATGCGTCAATTTTGTATTTTACGTAATTTATCGCTTTAATTTTAATATAATATTATAAATAGCAAGTATAGGTTGTGACGTGGTGTTTTGCACCAGTCACATGAGGAGGCCACAGCATAGCTTGTGCGCCTCCTCGTAGCTGAAATACCCCTCCTTTTACAATCTTGGCAGTCGTGCAGGACTGCCACGCTTGACCCTAACTAACAGCCACGCAGGGCTATACATACTTAACCTTCACCAGGTACATGGGCTTCGAGCTCAAGTAAAGGCTCCAGCGAGGAGCCAGTCTCAGGAGCCCATGAATAGGCGATTGCAGTGCTCGCACACCCTGCAGCAGGGTTCCTCTCCAAGCTCCTTCCTGTCCTTGTAGTGGTTCCCGCACCTTCAATCTCCCAGACAGCAATTAAACAAGGAAGAAAATAATAGTAGCAGCGGCACCTGGGAAGGAAGTACAAGCTGCCATACAACATCATAGGAAAGTGGAAGAGGAGGTTAGGAGGCAGGCAAAACACATAAGCACAGCATTTAAGTGCAAGTAATTACGCACCTGAAAGTGTCCAATAGTGTTGCCTCGCTGCCACTGCAAGCAGGCTATCGCTGTCCCCGACACCACTGCCTCGCTTTCTCCACAGCTCATCGTTCGATCAGCAGCCGTTGATCCGCCGAACTGCCGCACCTGAAAAAGAAAAAGAGGAAGCAAATTAGTCGACGCCTACCAGCTATGGAACGCGTCGACTTACCTTGACTCTCTGTACACCTGAGGTAGATTCTCGCCGCTCCAGGAAAGAGACAACAACACTGGCACTCGCGAGCGGATAACCTAAACGCGCGCTGCTGGCGAGCAGTAATATCAACTGCTGACAGCGCTGAGCGCGCGCGGCAGCTGCGTCGCGTAGCGTACTTAACACGTACGTTGCGCCGGCGCAGAACGATGATCTAAAATCCGCGCTCGCGAAAGTGCCACGCAAGAGCTTCTCGTTCACTCCGTTTGAGATAATCGTAGGCAGCAGTCACGAATTAAGAATTTTTTTTTCGCAAACTATACGAACGAGCGCGCAAGAGAAAACCGCGTAGTAGTCCGAAGCGTGGAAGAAAATCTGGTAAGTGCACCAAGGTGCAGCAGCTGTTACCAGGAGGCATCCCTGCAACGAATCGTTCCCGTATCCTTCCCGGCTGAGTGTGTGCGACCGCGTCGCGTGTTACGCGCTATTTTCGGTCGTTGTTGGAAGCTGTACGCCCGCGACCACTCTAACCGTGAGTTAGCCACGCAACGAATTTGCCGTGCCAGAAACCGCGCTACGCGAGTGTAGCTGGCGCCCTGGGCTCGCGTAAAAACGCGATAAATTCTTGTTTTTTATTAATTTTAGTTTAAATAAACGTATTGTTCGTGTGCTCATTTTAATCGGTAGTTTTACCTTGCACTAGCAGGCAACCCGCCCGCTTCCCCCTTACATTTGTACGCCACCCTGATCCCCAGTGGCATTACAAGGTATAACTATACTTTTACATGTGTGTATATATACTAGGGCAGTCCGATAAGTACTTAGCCTACAAAAGAAAAACGAAAATTTTGGAAAAGTGACGATTTATTTCTCAACATAGTTTTCTCGTAGCACGATACACTTGACCCAGCGATGCTCTAACTTCTTTAATCCGTCTGTAAAATACGTTTTCTCGAGGTCTGCAAAGTAGGCGTCTGTGGCGGCGATGACCTCATTCGACTCGAATTTCTGCTCGGCGAGTGACTTCTTCAAGTTTGAAAACAAAAAGAAGTAGTACGGAGCCAAATCTGGAGAATACAGTGGATGGGGTAGCAGTTGGTAGCCCAAATCGACCGATTTGACCGTGGCGACGGTGGAGATGTGAGCCGGTGCGTTGTCATGGTGGAAGAGCACTTTGTTCTTCGCCAAATGGGACCTTTTTTTCTGCAATTCGGCGTCGAATCAGCCCAATAATTCAGCATAGTATTGCCCTGTGACCGTTTTGCCCTTCTCCAGGAAGTCGATGCAGACCACACCTTGTGAATCCCAGAAAACGGTGGCCATCAGCTTTCCGGCCGATAGGACAGTCTTCGCCTTCTTCGGAGCACGTTCGCCGGGTGAAATCCACTGTTTCTTGGTCTCTGGTGTCTTGGTTTCTGGTCTGACTGTTCGTTGGTCTCTAGTGTGTACCAGTGGACCCATGTTTCGTCGACGGTCACAAAACGACGCAGAAACTCCTTCGGAATGCGCTTAAACAACGTCAAACACTGCTCTGAAGTAGTCTCACGATTGCGCTTGTTGCCCGGAGTGAGCAAACGCGGCACCCAACGCGCCGACAGCTTTCTCATGCCCAAAATTGCATGCAGGATATGACCCACGCGGTCTTTTAAAATATCTACTGTCTAAGCTATCTCGCGCACCTTTAATCGTCGGTCTGCCAATACAAGATCGTGGATTTTTGTCACGTTATCTTTCGTGGTAGCCGTTTACGGGGCACCTGGGCGTGGCTCTTCAAAAACCAGCGTGCGACCGCGTTGAAACTCGTTGAACCAATTTTTTACGGTCACCATCGCAGGAGAAGAGTCACCGTACACAGCATCCAAGCGCTCTTTGATTTCGCTGCGCGATCCCTCTTCTAAAAACAAGAATCGAATCACCGACCGGTATTGCTCTTTCTCCAGTTTTCTAAAATCTGTGGACACGCTAGCTTCCACACGCGGCCAAAACAAAACTACGAGCCCGATTTAGTTGAAATTTTGACAGTAGCCGTCTACGAGAATGTACTACACAATGGTGAATTTCTCTTGCGATAGTGGCGCCATCGGGCGGTGAGGCTAAGTACTTATCGGAACGCCCTCGTATATACGAGGGTGGTCTGAAAAGTTTCCGACCTAACACAGATACAAGACATTTTTTCTCAATTATTTTATTTCTCAACATAGTCTTTTTGCAATTCTACACACTTCTCCCAGCGATGCTACTATCTCTTTAACCTATCCAAATAGTACTCGGCGGTTTTCTTTGCAAAATGACTGTTCACGAAAGTGATTACCTCCTCATTTCACGAAAATCTCTGTCCTCCGAGTGCAATTTTCAAATGAGAGAACAAAAAGAAGTCGCTTGGAGCTAGGTCTGGTGAGTAAGGCGGATGGTCAAGCAGCTGAAACCGTAATTCGTGGATTTTCGCCATGGCAACCGCTGAGGTGTGAGACGGCGCGTTGTCTTGGTGAAACAAGGTTTTCTTTTTCTGCAAATGTGGACGTTTTTCTGCAAGTTCTGCCTTCAGCTTGTTAAGTAATGATGCGTAGTATGCTCCTGTAATGGTTTTTTCTTTTTAAAGATAATCGATTAAAATAACTCCATGACTATCCCAAAAGAACAGTCGCCATCACTTTCCCAGCCGAAAAAACAGTTTTTGCTTTTTTTGGAGCTGGTTTCCCCTTTGCAGTCCACTGTTTTGACTGTATTTTTATTTCGGGCGTATAGTGGTGTATCCAAGTTTCATCTACAGTAATTAATCGGCGTCAAAACTTGGATTTATTGCGCCTAAACTACGCCAATAGAGCGTTGAAAATGTTTATTCGAACACGTTTTTGGTCTAACGTGAGCTAACGCGGCACCCAACGTGCGGACAGCTTTCTCATGCCTAAATCTTGATTTAATATGTAGCAAACACGTTCTTTGGACATGTTCATAACCTCTGCTATCTCTCTCACTTTAATTCGGCGGTCGTCTAGTACCATTTGGTGAACTTTGGCGATGTTATCGTTAGTGGTTGCAGTTTTTGGACGTCCTGAACGTTCATCGTCTCCCAAGCTCTCACGGCCACGTTTGAATTCAGCTACCCAAAATTTCACTCTGGTAAATGATGGTGTAGAGTCTCCATACACAGAGTTCAACTCATTTTTGATTTGCGTAGGCATTTTGCCTTTCAAAAACAAAAATTTAATGACAGCTCGATACTCAATTTTGTCCATTTTCACAACAACACTCACATCGACTTACTCAAACGACTGTCAACTAACAACTAAGCATCCAAAATGGCTGAAACTTTGGTGAGCAACTGTCAACAGATGAACAACGAAATTCTCTAGCTTTTATTGACAAGTGCTGCTATCTTCACGTTGAGGTCGGAAACTTTTCAGACCACCCTCGTATACCAGGCTGTTCAATAAGTTTTGCGGTTCGATAAGAGAGGGTGTTGCTACTAGCCTAAATTTTTTCTTGTTATGTTGGTACGCTCTTCATATGAACGTATGTGAAGTTTTATTTCAATCTGTCAATTCATTCTTTGTTTACAAGCCATTTAGTATCGACGTGTCACAGTATTTTTTTACAATGGAAAAAATCAAGTATCGTGCAGTGATTGAATTTTTATTTTTGCAAGGTTTAAAAGCAAAGGAAATTTATGAACGAATGTTAAAAGTGCATAAGGATTCTTTGCCTTCAATTATAGTACAGTAGAAAGATAGGTTGCTGAATTTAAACGTGGTCGTACAAGCCTTGAAGACGATCCACGTCAAGGACGTCCAAAAACAGCAACAACACCAGAAATCGTAAAAAAAATGCAGGATATCGTTTTGGAAAATCGTTGAGTGACTGGAAGAGATTTAGTAGAAGCCCTAGGCATCTCATTGGGCAGTGTAAGCAATATTTTGACCGAAGTATTGGGTTTCAGAAAGCTGTGTGCACAATGGAACAAAAACACATTCGAATGCGACTTTCTCAGCAACATTCAGAGCGTTTTTGAAAGGATAAAGTGGATTTCGCACGTCAATTTATCACTATAGATGAGACTTGGGTCTATCGCCATGATCCTGAATCAAAACAAGAGGCTTAAGAGTGGTGTGAACCTGGTTCTTCGGCTCCAAAACGAATCGGCCCAAAAAGAAGGTGTTTTACCATCACTTTTTTGGGATGCGAAGGAAATTTTGTTTGTGGGTTACTTGCAAACTGGTGAAACAATAAATTTTGAATATTATTGTAACCTTTTAAACCAGCTGAAGGAAAAAATTCGTGAAAAAAGACCCGGTTTGCAGAAGAAAAAAATCCTTTGTCATCAGGACAATGCACCGTGTCACATGAGCATTTTGACAATGGCTAAAATCCATGAATTAAAGTTCGAATTGTTGGAGCATCCAACGTATTCACCAGATTTGGTCCCTAGCGACTTCCATCTGTTTCCAGACCTAAAAAAATTCATGCGTGGAAAGCGTTTTTCATGAAATGATGAGGTCATAACAGATGTGGAAGCGTATTTTGCAGCCCTTCCAGATTTTTACTTTAGGGATGGAATTCATTAATTGGAATCTCGTTAGAACAAGTGTATTGATGTTCAGGGAGACTATACTGAATAATAAAGTGCATTTCCAACCATAAACTTGTGTTTTTCTTACCGAACTGTAAAACTTATTTAGCAGCCTAGTATATATATATATATATATATATATATATATATATATATTGTAACGGGAGTTTTGTTGATACAAGTACGGGACTCGCCCATGCACGGGCGCACTGCTGTGGACGCAGCTATCCTGCGATGCGGTTTCAAGTGCCGACAGATGTTAGCCGTCGTGCAATGGCACTCGCATGCAATGCTGATCTCTCGTTAGCCACGCAAATACTGCACCTGCTTTTGCATCTCTTGCACGCAAGCGACCATTTTTTCTATGGTTTGCGTGAGGCTTACGATACGCTTTTCTATCGTCATCTCTCTGCGTGTTAGTGGCGGGTCATTTGTCTCCGTCACCTCCTCTTCTTGATCTAGTGTTGTATGAGGCAGGAGTTCTACCTTGTCTTTCTATAAAATTGTCAGCTGATGCGACTTTTCTTGGTCGTAATCCGCTGATCCCGCCATTGTGCCTGCCCTTACTTGGCAAGCTTGCTGTACGAAGCTTTTTCTAGCTTTGGCTCTGACTGCCTGGGCTGGTTCTTCATCCTCTGCAGCCTCTTCTGGGAAATCGGCTGCTGTGTAATTACCTAGCAGTCAATTACTTATTCGGGCCAGGTTTGTCATTTTAGGCCCATCTGGCCTAAACCTTAGCGCGTGGAGTTAACTCTGCCTCCTCGCCTTCCATTACGAAGACTCATTGGTCTAATTTTTCAAACTGTTCTGACGCGATTTTGCTTTTTACGCTATATACAATAATTTAATTGCGATACCGCGAGTACCGCAACGCAATAAATTATAAATAAATAAACAAATAAACAAATGAACAAATAAACAAACAAACAAACAAACAAACAAATAAATAAATAAATAAGTAAATAAATAAACAAATAAATAAATAAATAAATAAATAAATATAAAATATATTTGTATACGAGAAAGTTACCTCGTCTCTCTACTCACTATATTGCAACTGGCACTGGCGTGGCTGAGGAGGGCCAGTCTCTCCTTGACCTGTGTTCTTTTTCGAGCCTAAGAATCACAGCAAAAAAAAAAAGGAAAAGGCAAAACGAACTTTCCTTTTCTTCTTACCTGGCTCTTTTGGCTCTTTTAACTTTGCCTCTACTAAAGTCTCCCTCTGCCACGTAAGGGACACTTTTCTTAAGCACGTAATTGCCTATGTGTACGCTTTCGTGTGTGTACGCCTCGGCCGCGCCCTCTGCGCACGCTCTAGGCTTGTTTTTCCTCTCTGCGCACACCCTCTACGATTGCGCGTCCCGAATATACCCACGTTTCAGACGCCAGTTGTAACGGGGTTTTTTGCTGATGCAAGTGTGGGACTCTCCCACGCACGTGCGCACTGCTGCGGACGCAGCTATTCCGCGATGTAGCCTTAAGTGCCGACGGACGTCAGTTGTCATGCACCGGCACTCGCGTGCAATGCCGATCCGTTAACAACGCAGGATCCGCCTCGGATCCTACTTTCTACAACGTGAGGGGCCTTATCTTAAGGCCCTGCTGCCAGTGGTACTCCCCACTGGGCTTGGCTAGTTCGAATGCGTGCCAACAGAGGGTTGACACGCCCGTGGCAGCGGCGGCGGTATTTGGGAAAGGGGCGCTGGAAAGAAACAAAGTAAACTAAGGCGCACCCGTTATGCGCAGTCAACTTTTATGAAGTCAAAATCACTTTATCTATGTACAAAATCAATAATATGTAAATAGATTCAAGAACCTTGCCAAGAGTAACAGACACAAAATAAAGAATTGCGCAGTTATTTTCCACGAGACACGCACTGCGCATGCATGTCTGTCAGTCGCCTTGCTAAGTTCACGTAGCAAGGCACGTGAACCAGCTTTAAGCCTCGCAAGCTGGTCGGCGGATTGGTCGCGGCCTCTCGCTGCCAACCGGAAGACTACGTGCGTGTAGTCTCGCGTGCGCGTACACAGACTAACACTACTACTATGGGTGAGGGAGAGCTAACCTCACACTCACACCTGGCAACGATCAATTCTAATATTCGATGCGATCGCGCGGTTACAATATCGCGGCACGCACGCGAGGCAATGAAGTGACCACTTACTAATTATAGCGAGCGATGAAATTATCTGTTCGGAGTCGTCTTTGTGGAAAAATCGCATGGCGTCACACATGGTTACATCTTGGCGGGCAAGACAAAAAGAAGGATTCCCCTTGCCCTTCTTGCGTCGCGCCTATCGGTTTTCCCAAGTTGCGCTATCAATTCCTTGATCGATAGCGCTGAGTATAGTCGCGCCGTGAATTCTAACTTTTACTGCATGGCAGGGGGCATAACCATTTATTAACCTCACCGGGCTACCTGTTACGATATATAATTTTAAGTCTTTTAATACTATAATAATTTCTAAGTAGAATAATTAAATTAATTATAACCCACACGTTATAAATATTAGACGTGAAGAAATGAGTAAAAAAAATTGTAAATGAGAAAGAAAGAGAAGGTATTTTTATCTCGCACCATACATTTTCTCTTTCGCATAGCGAGCATAGGCAGAGGCGTAATCATTTCCTCTTGCATCTGCACTCCTGCACCTTACATAACGTGATGAAGTTTAAGGGTAGCAAGCAATAAGCAATGCTCTGATTCGTCTTAATTCATTTTAGAGCTTTTTCAGACGCCGAGAAACTTGCGGTCCTGCGAGTATAAAAGCTAATGCAACGATTTTCTCGAGGAGACCACCACGAGCACGCTCAGAGCAACCTGGAAACCCGACTTCCTCTGTGAAGACTTAATTTTTTTGTATTTCCACTGTATTCGAACTTAAATTTTTCTATATTATATTCAATTTCTATATACAAGCTCTACTATAATATAATCTCTCCAAATTCAATTTTGTTAATCTTTAATTTCTAATTTTACATGAAACATTCGTATTTTATAATTATTTTTTTTTTTCAAATAAGGTTTGTTTTAACCAAATCTATTTTATTTTTTACCAAAATTCTACTAACATTAATATTAAGTAGCGTGAACGCCATCCTGAGTTTCTCAATTAGTTCCAACTCTAACCCTTATCACACACGATCAAAGAAAGTATGCTAGAACCGGTTGTACTGAAGCCTAGCCCCTCGTGGTAGCATATACTAATAGTTCCTACTACTCTATCCGTTAAGACAGTTTAGCCCCGAGGACCGGCTGTAAAGATGCCTAGTCTCTTGAGTGACTGGCAACCGCGTCGAATATCTATCCTTCGCATAGTTTCTTTTTTTCTGCAATCACTATGTACTAACCTCGTATCTTTAGTCCGTTGACCGAGCCGTCTTCGACGATACCAACGCATTTTGGAAAAAATCGTAATAACTCGGAAAACCTCAAATATCATAAAATATAAATAATTTTAATCTAGAATTGCGCCTATATAAGAATTTTGTTAAGCTTCTTTCACGAAAGTAGTACGAATGGTTGTATCATTCTCCCGCGCTATTGCTGAGAAGTAGGCGTAAAAGGAAACAAGTTGCGAGTTAAGATACGCGGGAAATAATTAACAATCTCAACTATATTAGATTTCTAGTGATGTTATGTGATTTTGTAAAATTAAAGAATATTTTGTTCTATGAATTTAAAAAAAAGAATGCTCAGAATAAAATAAAAAAAAGACTATGCTAAGGGTTTTAAAAATATAATAAAAGATGCCAATATGAGATTTGAAAAAAATTAAATCGAAGCTAAAAGTAATGATCCAAAGTTGTTGTGGAAAAATGTAAACAAAATACTATAGGAAAAAAAAAATTATAATGCAAATATGGAATACATTTGTGACAAAAATAATACAAAAATAAAGAACTACATATGGCAAAATATCAAACTATCTTCCTCCTCTTATCGAAGGAGGTGATTATGTTTTAGAAAAAAGTATTATACATGAGCTTCATGTTTTACAAGGTTTTCTAAATCATGTATTTTGGAGAGGACTATTTTCTCTTCTAGGTAGAGAAAAAGCTTTATTATGGCCTAAGAAGTTGAATCTACTTTCAAAAAACTACGGCGATGCATTTGAGAGAAATGTGCCTAAAGGCTATTGAAAGAAGCTGATAAGCTAATAAATAAAAAAATACATTAAGAGGTAGGTATTTTCGAAATTATATCCTATTCGTATGTAACAGTTTTGGAAGCTATAAACAAAATTGTTGATTGTTGCTTTATTTCCAAAAAAGTTGGATCCCCACTTGATTCTTACATCAATAAATTGGATAAAGCTTTAAAAAGTATTGATAATCTTTCTGAAACAGACAAAATTCATTGCGGTGCTGTGCCAGTTTTGTAGCCGATTATTACGGTAGCTGACGGAGAGGGGCTCGCGCACTGCCGTACTCTCCGGAGAGTCTTTGCGCTGGAGAAAGCGGTTACGGGAGTAACTGCGCGGCGCGGAGAGAGGAGTAAGATCGAGCTCGGTCGGCGAGCGAACCTCAACTGAGATTCCGCGCGTGAAAAACTCTTGCGTGTGACGCCACGCATTGTTTATCTTCGAGCGGCCTTGAATTTATTTGAATTATTTCGCCGATTTATAGAAATATTAATCACAATATTCGTACTATGAATTAAATAAAATTATTTGAGAGAAATTTAGACCGAGTGAGGGCAGCACTTATCGGACAGTAATTGATTCTTTCTAATGATTGGTTTTAAGTGCTGTCCAATAAGATTTGAAAAAATCTAATCAATTTTAACGATTTTTCGAAAATTTTAGAGACAGTCGGTAGTTGGATTTTGTCTGTCAAAACGGTTTGATCGTTGTTGTTTTTTTTTTCTTTTTTTTTTTAAGTTGTTTAGTGAGTCGGTTGAGTCAGCAGTGGTTGGCGAGTTTTGGTTTTTTTTATTAAATTTGAGAAGGTAGAGTGGAGAGGAAAGACAGAAGGGAAAGCAAGTGCCAGTGTCGATAGTCTAGTGTATGTATATTATTTTTTTTTAAATAAATTCTTTGTGAGAGTGAATATTTATGTATGATTTAATTTACGTTCTTACTCGTCCGGTTGTTTTATTTTATTAGAATTTTAGCGTCATGGGTGCTCGTTGCATCCGAATGTGTGCGAACAGTTCGCAGTAAATTCGCCTGGTTTAACGGATTGTTCAGCGGTGGAGTCGGCAGCGTGTCTGGTGTTTTAATTGTATTGATGGTTCCTTTTTTAATTAATTAATTCGTATTGCGTTATAATTATTTCATTATTTTATTCTCTTTTGTACGGAGACTGGAACTTCGATATCTAATTAAAAAATTCAATTCGGGCAAATTTTCCATTACACAATGCTCGCAGGAGCATTGTTACATTATATAATTCTTTCTCACGTAAAAGCAAGTTTACTTTTTATAGAAAACAATAATGGATTAGGCTATTAAGCAGAACAAAGTAGAAAGTCTATACATCATGATTTTTTTTAAATACTGGGAACGTTAAAAGGTAACAAGCATAAACCACACTTCATATTCATCAAATTTATTAAAAGCAATAATAGAATTTTCCTCGCTTTACTTACAACTTTCAATAACATTTGGAATTATATTAGCAAGATTCCAACTATGGGTTATCTATAAAAATATAAAAGTGCGCACAATTAGCGAAAAGGAGCAGCTAGGATTTATAATACAACTGATTTATGCCCAAACAATACAGAAATTTAACCGATTTTGGATCCTATTAGTCAAACTTTCGGGTGCTTGAAGAGAAAACCGTGCCGGCTTTTAACATCAAAATAGGTGAACAAGAACGGATAATCAAGTATTTGAAAGACAGCAATGAATATTATAAACTGCTGAAACGTCTTCTTCGTAGAGATAATATTACCAGTGCTGAAAAAGCCAAGTTCGTATCTACGATTGCACTTCTCTAGGGTATTCAATACAAGCTAAAGTATTTACTGAGAAGAAGTAAAAGTGTTGTGGAAAGAAAAGTGCGATGATAACGTGAATTGATAATATTTAGATTGTGCATTTAATGATCGTGTAAAATCAGATGTCATTACAAACTTAAAGCATGTAGTTATTATCAACTTGATGCAAGATGCTTAAGGTTTATTTATACAAGTTTAAAATATTAAAAAAAAAAAAAAGCATGTATGCCGTAATATGGCTGGCGAATCCATTGTAAGGAAAGCTGATAAATTGTAGAAATTAGAAATTTTAATACAAAAGCCGCGTGAATTTTACAAATGACACAAAATATCTCCACAAAAAAACATGCGTAAATGTAAAAAGCTTTGATGATGACTATTTCAAGTAGGTAATTTATCGACTTTGCATCTTTTGAATCACCACTCTGATAAGGTATTGACATACACAGCCTATGAGAATGAATTAAATTTTGAATGAAATAGAATTTTCCGTAAGAATAAAGCAAATACCAAAATTTTAAAAACAAAATAATTCATAGATTAATGCTTATTCTTTGAAAAATCTGTTGAGAAATTAAAAGTTGTGCCACTCCACATTACGTCGAGTGAGAAAGAAGTTTATATCAATCTTCTTCTTGTACAAAATTAATAGATAGATAAGGAGAAGGAGGAAGAGAAAGACACTAAAGAACACAGTACAATAACATTAATATCATTATGTTTGGATTAAAGACTAACACGTTTAAACTGTCTGGACAATTATCAAAAAATAAAAGAAAAAATTATATCTGCAATAGGTACTTACACTATTTTGATAATCAAATTAAACTAGAAATACATATTCAAGATTTGGTGCGAATCAACAAATGTAGAGTAAATTCATCTACAAAAAAGACAATTTTTTACAATTAGAAAATTATAGTAACAAAAATAAAGAGGTATTTGTTGTTTATTACGATTTTTTGTGAAAATCATTACACAATCTTTTAAAACCGGCACAAGTTGGAAATGCCTCAAAAATATGAGACATTTAGCTAAGGTTTTTAAACATTTGCCTTGATGCATATGGATTAGATTTAGCTTATCTCTAAACTACACCTGGGTTAGCATGGAATGCAATGCTCAAATATACGAAAATATAGTTGGAATTACTTACCACAAACCGATATTGACCAACAAAGTAATGTTTACGCACGCAGCATACGCGATGGAGTTAGCCAGTGCTGTAACCGATATGCATGCGCTAATAATAAGTACATGAATGATTACAATAAAGATAAAGAGCATAAATATTTAATGTTCTACGATGTTAATAATCTATATTTTTGGACATTGTAGCAGTATTTGCCCTAAAATGACTTCATGTGGCTTAGTAATGATGATGATGAGGTTATGTCTACGAGCTTTGATATTTCAGATAATACACTAATTGGTTACATTTTAGAAGAAGACCTAGAATACCTAAAATATTAACATACGAAGCATCAAGGTTACCTCTATATTCTAAATATGTAAAACCACCATGCTCTTCATACATAAAACTTATGACAATCCTGCATCCCAAAAGTCGCTACATTTTTCATTACCGTAATATAAAACAAGATATAGCTACTACATTAAAACAAGTGAAAAGAGTGACCGCAAAAAACGCGAAATTCGCTCGTTCTTCGGTAGTCGATAACTGACAAGAAAAAAAGGTAATCAAAATTCTGTTAGTTTCATATTTTAATTTTTTTACTATCATGTACGATGATGATCGTTCAAGATATTTTGATCACGGACAGGTGAAAGTAGATCAAAGTTAATAAGATATTTATCGCGAAAGCTAACGACTTTGTCATCAGTTTATATAAAACTTATATTGAAAACATTATCAGAATACGTTAAGGAATAATCATTGAGTACACTCTTTTTCAAAAAAATTGAGTGTTTTTGGAACCAATCGAGATTTGATGTGTTTGAGATGATCTTTCAAAATTGCTTGAATCGATCCAAATGAAATGCCAACAGTATCAACAAGGTCTCTAATTGTTAACCGACTATCTTTGAGCACAAGGTTTTTGATTTCTTTGATGTGTTTCTCATCAGTTGATGCCGATGGTCGTCCTGGACGCTCTTTGTCTTCGACACTGTCTGTCTTCTTTGAACTGTTTGTACCACTTGTAAACATTTCTTTCCGACAAAGTCTGCTCACCGAAAGCCTTCTGTAACATTCTGAACATTTCTACACAAGACAAAATTTAATGTAACTTCTTTGCTCACTAAAATCTGACATTATAAAAATCACCGAAATCACTTTCTAATGTTCACAATAACAAGCGTCACTTGCAAACTAATGAATAAATTGACATGAAATTTGACATAGATGTTTCTCACAGTGCTATCAACTTGAGAAAAAAAAAAAAAAATTTCGTCAAATCGATAAACCCATGAAATTCAAATTGAAAATTGGTCTTACTTTTTGATCATAGTACTACATGGGCTGATAAGTCCCGAGATTTTTCAATAGGTGACGCCGCTAGAAAATGAGCATGGATCATTTCGAGAGGTTCATCTGTCACTAGTTTATGTGTGAAGTTTCATGACATTTCATGATATTTCGCTCATTTGTTTATAAGCTACAGTCGTTTAAGTGTCGCTACCTTCGCTTTCGTGAAGAAAATGCAAAAACAAGAATATCGTATTTTGATCAAACATTGTTTTTTGATAGGAGAATCTCCTGAACAATCAATAAATTGGTTGAAGAAATGTTATCCCGCATCTGCTCCTTCGAGAACAACAGTTTATCGGTGGTTTAGTGAATTAAAAATGGGTCGTACAAGCACCGAAGACGCACCTCACTCTGGAAAGCCAAAAGAGGCTACGAATTCAGAAATCGTAAAGCAAGTGCATCGAATCGTTTTAAATGATTGTTAAATGAAGTTGCGCGAGATAGCTGAGGCCGTTGGCATCTCAAAAGAATGGGTAGGATATATTTTGCACGATGTTTTGAACATAAAAAAGCTATCCACGCGATTGGTGCCGCGTTTGCTGACCGTCGACCAAAAACAGCAGCGCGTTGATGATTGAACGGCCGGTTTGGCATTGTTGCAGACGACGTTTTGTGACGATGGATGGAAGGTGGATCCATTACCATACGCCTGAGTTCAACAGGCAGTCTGCAAAGTGGCTGAAAAGCCACGAAAGCCGGCCAAAGCGGCCAAAAGACCAACGCTCAGCCGGGAAGGTTTTGGCCTTCGTTTTTGGATGTGCATGGCATAATCTTCATCGATTACCTGCAGAAGGAAGAACAGTTACCGAAGAGTATTATGCAGCGTTATTGGACAAACTGAATGACGAAATAACCAATTACGATTCAAATTGGTTGCTCATTCATTGTATTCTCCAGATTTGGCCCCCAGCGATTATTATCTGTTTCCAAACCTCAAGCGATATCTCCAGGGAAAGATTCACATCGAATGAGAAAGTCATCGCGGAAACCGAGGCGCTATACTAAGTATATCATCCTCGAAGGAAACTATATTGAGGAATAAATACAACATTGCCCAAAAAACGCTTGTTCTCATTAAAAATCCCGGGACTTTTCAGCCTATGTAGTAGTACTAAAATTAAAGCAAACAAATCTTATTTTTGATAGCACCTGTAATAATGCAGCATCTGCAAGAGTGTCTTTCTATTGATCATCATTTTCCAAAAGTCCTAATGCTTAACAAACTACTTTGATAGATTAAAGTACTCCATCCATTGTCTACAAACTTTCAAAAGATGTTGGACCATTAACATGATATAGTAACAGTCTCAAATGAAAACATTCAGTTTGATTAGAATAAATGGTATAAACTCTGCCCATTCCAGTAGTTTTTTGATTTCTGGAAAACCTTCGACATCTTGTTCCCATTTCTTTCTTGAAAAAATGTTATTGGCCCAAGTAATAATTAGGAACTTGGTAATACAACAATGTTTTTGATAATTTATCAGATCGACAAAGTTCGAAAAAAGCAGTAAGAGTAGTACACCGTGGATTTTCAACAGCATTGTGGGTATTCCCTTCTATAAAATGAACACATTAATGATTGTAAGACGAACAGCAAGATGTAAACAGCTGGATGTTAAATATGAATTGAAAATTTTTTAAATCTTGAGACGGTATCAGGAGTGCATTAAAAACGTTGCCTGATGTTTCTTTTTCATGTATTTACATATAGCTTGAACATAATTACAGTATTCTATATTTTTATGACCACTAAAACACCGTGATAACATGAGACAATATGGGACAACCATATGATAATCTATTTCAAAAGTTGTTCAATGTGTT
Organism: Chalcis sispes; assembly: GCA_949987625.1. Classification (NCBI taxonomy): domain Eukaryota; kingdom Metazoa; phylum Arthropoda; class Insecta; order Hymenoptera; family Chalcididae; genus Chalcis; species Chalcis sispes. Next base: position 23,011,804 of record OX465098.1, on the reverse strand, counting down.
GTCAAAATAGCATTGAATCCTCCGTTTTCAGGCGATCTTTTTCGGTATCAAGTCGGGTATCCATCATCACCAGTCTAAATTTTTGTAAAAAACTGTTTAGGATACTTTTTAAACAATTACCGTCGATCATGCACGGTGATGCTGGATTTGGTTCTCCGGAGGGATCATGCAGAATATTTTAACATGTAATATTGTATAGTAAAAGATCGGATCTTCTGCTTGGTAACTTAGCAGAAATGATTTTAAAGATTTCATCTGGTTGAATTTGGGTACTTAACCATAAAAGTATATGACCGTGAGGTAAACTTTGCTTCTGAAATTCAATACTTGTTGCGAACTAAATGATTAAAACGTATAAACGAAAATTTAAATGTTGAAAATTGAATTATAAATATTTATAAGTACAAATAATAATGTTTAAACAAGAGAAAATTAAGAATCCGAAAATCCAAATAAACTTTTCATTAATAATAGATCTTTCTTAAAATAATAATGTGATCATAACTTTATATGATAAGTATTTTGTGAAAGCTTCATTAAAATTTAATAAAAACTTTAAATTATGACGTTAGTTAAATAGTATACATATATACACCCATATATACATTTTGAAAAATACTCAAAATTAATTTATTTTTTATTTAAAAAACAATTTTTTTATTAAAAATAAGTTGATTTAAGGAAAGTTCAATTTTTTTGTAAGTTCAAAAATATAACGCACTTCCGTGTAACGGTCATGCCTAAAAATTAAAATTAAGAAGATGCATAATATAATTAATGTTTTTATGTTTTATAAAATGTTTACATACGCTTCAATAAGAGCACCCATTCTACCACCTTGTTCAATATTGCCACTTATAAGACTACTCATCATATTTTGCATAGTAGGATCTGATAACATTTGCCTAGCCATATTCATTAATGCAGGATTACTTAAAAGTGAGCTAAGATCCATATTTGCAATGCTTGAAGTACTTTCGTTCTCTGCAGAATTCTGTTGTCTAAGTTTTTCTTCAGCGATTTTTAAATTAATTTTAAAACTTTCGTTATCGGGTTCCAATGCTAAAGCTTTTTCATAACTTTCTTTTGCTTCTTTATATTTATTTAAACTAGCGTAGGCTAATCCCAATCTGCCATATGCTTTACTATAAGAACGATCAATCGACAAAGCTGTATGACAATCTTTAATAGCGTTTTGATAATTTTCAAGTTTACTGTAAACAGCTGCTCTATTACAATAAAATACAGCATTTTCACCATCTAGTTCAATAGCTCTGCAAATATAAGAGAAGAAATATGCTTTTAAAAATAACTTATTGAACATTTTATAATTATATATAATTACCGATCAAATAGTCGATACTTTTGTATGTAAAGTTTGCCCAAAAAGTAATGCAATTTTTTTTTATCGCTTATCCTTATTGTAATGAGTTCAGTGTAACGAGGAGTCACTTAATTTTATGTTTACAAGCATATTCTGCTTTAAGCTCTGAGAAAATTAAGATCGATATTTTCTTAATTTTTTTGCTAGTGTCTGGGTCACAATGAATAAATTAAATTTACTTCATTACTTAATCAATACGTATACTAAACTAAATAAAAGCTTGGATAATTTTCATCAAATGATTTAAAAAGTCTGCGAAAATATCTCTCTCCTATTTACGAGTTTCCAAGTAGTTATAGTTGTTTGAAAATAGCAATAATAAGGTGGACAAAAATCCCAGATCTGAGAAACGTGAATTAATAAATCTATTAATAATGAATACTCAAACAATTCATACAAGATTTACTTATAAACAATCAACTTTATTTAGTATACTGAAGTGGCTAGTTAGCGGCTGCGTTGCGGCAAAGCTACGAAACACACCGCTCTGCAAAATCAGATGTTCCTGGCTAAACACAGTTTGTAAATATTGTATAAGCTCTTTTTTAAATCTGATTTGGATCTGTTTACTTTTGTTTTTTTGTTTTTTTTTGCGAAAACCAAATCCTTTCTAAAATGAGCTTATTTTAAAACCATTAAAGTGATTAGAACTGCTGCGTCAAAGGCTTTAAACAAGGTCCCTGTCGACGCCTCCCAAAATGCGCACCATGTATTGAAAATTAACCAGCAAAAGTGAGTGAAAGATGTACAATGAGAATAGTTTAGAAGACTACAGTACAATAAATATTTATAACGGTATCTTAAATATATTCTTTTTCCGAACTTAATTGCATTACTTCTCAGGAAAACTCTATAAAAGCATTAAACGATAAATTAAGTTTATAATAGAAAGTACAATAATGACATTGCTTACGGTGTATTTTTTCCCTAAAAATGTGTAATTTATTAGTGGTAGGTTTCATTGTGAGGTATTAACAATTGGAAACAATTAACTTACAATATTCATATTCTTAGTTTCAATATGTAACAATTTATAGAGAATATAAATAATAGAAAATATATATACAGAGAATTAAAAAAGTAACGGGACAGCTCTAAATTTTCTTAGGTAAAATATTTTTCAAAAAGGTCAAGGCCAAACCTTAACCAAGTAATTTTGAATAAGAAATTCAATAACCTAATAACCTTCAGTAACCTTCATTTTGACCTACAAAATGACTTCTAAAGCTAATTTAAAGTCAAAATTTTTTATTTGCCTCAGCAACAAATTTCATGTTCAAATATATACTAAAGTCATAGGTTCAAGTTTATCTTAAAGTCATTTAAAGGTCTCTAAAACTTAAGCAAGCTCTAAATATTTTTAAAACGACGAGTTATTTAGAAAATTTTGAAAAAGAACCTATGTTACTTATGTCGGTATTACGCATTCATTAGTATATTCAAAAGGACCTTGACCATGACCTTGAATGTTGTTTGAAGGTCAATTTTTAATATTAATCTGATTTTCGACTTAGGAAATTGATATATAAGGTAAATAAATCAGAATTTATTAATTTTCATCATTATCCAGGATCAACGATAAGTATATAACAGATTCTGTTTTCTTTCAGTAACTTAATTAGTATGAGCTCCCTTGCCTTTTACGTTTCGAGGTGCACCTTACTTCTTATTGTTATTTGACTTTGAAGATTACTTTTGGAAAAATAGTATTTAAAAATCATTATATGGTCAATTATCATTGTATATCGAACTCTCAAATTATATCAATAATAAGAAAATTAATTTTCTTTCAAATTGTTTTGATTGAAGTAAATCAATTGATATTGTTATTTATTTTAAAGTATATTATTTTCGATACAAACGAGCATTAATTAAAGTTAATTTTATTTAGTCTTTTTTTTTCTTTATACTTTTCTTTTTAAGAAAGTTCAACACTAACAGTTTTTATTTATTTCTTTCAGGATCTGCGTCTAGTTTTTTTATTATAATACAAATAATATTTATAATAATAACTGAATTTATATCCACAATTCATTTACTGCTTTAATTTCACAAAATGATCATGTAGTATGCTAAATTAAACTTTTGTAGCGGAAAAGGGTATATTTATTGATGATGCAAGATTGAAGAGACAGTGACTGGTTTTATGAGCAAATTTAGATGATATTTTAATGAAAAAATTATTCGGCGCTTTACTAAATCATAGGTGGTATTGAAAACTTTAAAAATAATCGAGTAGGTCAAAGCCAGTAGCAAATGAAGAGAAAGAATTAGAACTTGTCCAAGCTTCTGTAGAGACCACATCTTACTTTTCGTAAAACAGCTAATGAATTTAATGTTGCTGAACTTAATAAAATAAATTTAATAAATGAGCAGAAACCCTGAAGATTCCCTTTTAAGACAACATATATTTTTTTAATAAAGCTGCTTTCATTTTAAAAGGTGAAGTTCACAGTCATAATTGTATATATATGTCCAACACGAATTCTTTTTAGATGTAGGAAAGGTATATAAAAAAAGTTAAATATTTAGGATCGTAACATATGTTAATGTTAATGTTAAGTGACAGGTTAACAGGCTCTTTTCCATCGATGGTGATCTTAATACCGAAGAATATGAAGTGTAACGTCGGAGCATGACCTCCGTTTTTTTTGTGTTTTGTCAGCCGAAAAGTTCTTTACTGTCTTTCCTAACACAATACATTCCCCTCTACAACCTACGCGACGCACTCCCCACTAACGTAAACCATTGGGAATCTCAACTAAAGCTAAATCGAGAGTTGAATAGCCGCTCTCGTTAAACTCAGTTTTACTACGATGCAATTTTTACAAACAATCGCACACATGTTATCATAAAATAAAATTCTACCTTCAAAGTGAGGAAATAACTAGATCGCTAAATCGGTCAATACAAATTTCATTGACATTCAACATACAAATTCTTGCAAGGTAGTCTTTCTTATAGCGTAATTTGGAACAGCTACATTATTTTAATTTTATAAGCAAAATTGTACAAAACGAAATTGCATTAATAATTACATTTTGTAATCAAAATGATTATTAATAGTAGAAATTTCAATATAAATTTACAATCATACTAGCACATATTTACTTGATAACTTTTTGAAAATAAAGATAATCAAACAAGTACTTCTCCAATAGTTCTTAACAAATAATAAGAAATTAATTAAAAATGATTATTTAAGCTATTATCTTACTTTTATTTCCTTCTCGCTAACCTGAGGATATCATTCGTATCAATAATAACAATCTTTTTTTTATTATTTAAATAATCATTTTTTATTTTAAATCACTATATAAATTATTCACTTAAAATGCGACAAAAAACTTAGTTCTTTTTTGTAATATGCGTTAAATTTTAAATAGAACACGATTGTACAATGTAAATTAACATAATTTTATTGTAAATAGTAAATAATAAACCTATGTAAAAATTCCGCAAAAATGGATCATCTCTCTCTCTAATTCTCACTTTCTCTCTCTCTAACTGAGAAGCCCGCCAGGAAGAAGGGACTCGAAAAACTTTGCCTCTCCTCGAATTTCCCGGCCAAAGGAGGATTTTGCTGAGTAGCTTCTCCAACGCATTCAAAAACGGCACAAAATGTTCACCAAGTAGCAGACCTCAAGCAGCACTCGAGGACTCCCGTACTACGCAAAATACTACGAGGGAAACATTACTACGCATCATTTACACGAGCAGACCTCAGGCAGCACTCGAGGAAACAAGCTAAAAACATTACTACGAGAAATATTACTAAGAGACAAGTTACACTACTACAAGCAAGCAAGGAATTATCACTACGAGCAGTCCTCAAGCAACTATTAGGTTGCTGCAAATGAAATGGCCGATTTAGTAATAAATTGTTTAACAGCTGTAACTTCTTATAAAGACAATTTATTTAATCAAAATAGGTACCAATAGATGCAACACACTTTTACCAACGAGATACAAATACATTTATTCCAGTTTTGTAGAAGTCCGAGTTTCTGGTTCGAAGAAACTCCTCGAAAGCATTTTTGACATCAGCTTCATTATTAAATCTTCTTCCTGTCAAGAAGCGATCCAAATGTTTAAAGAAATAGTAATCTCTTGGTGAGAGGTCTGGTGAATATGGAGGGTGAGGAAGAGTCTCATAACACAACTCGTTTAATTTTTAGACCGTTGTTCTCGATGCATGAGGTCGTGCGTTATCATGAAGCAGTATCACTCCATCACTGTTGACAAGCCTAGGTCGTTAGACTATCAATTTCTGATGCATTTTATCTAGTTGAGCACAGTATTTCTCAGCATTGATGGTTTCGCCAGGTTTCAGGAACAAATAGTAGATAACTCCAGCTACAGACCACCAAACAGTTACCATAATTTTCTTTGGATGGTGGCTTGGTTTCGGCATGTGTCTTGGCGCTTCATGGGCATCTAGCCATTGGGCCGATCGGCGACGATTATCGTATACAGTCTGTCAAGTAAGAGCGTGGTCGTGTTAATTTATAAAAAAATTCATTTGATGAAACTTTCATATTTATATATACATTGTACACATGACAAACAATGATGCAATTTGGTCAATAATGTGTCCAGTCACCACCAGCGTCGATAATTGCCTCGCATCTCCGAGGCATGCTTTCTACTAATTTGACGGTGTATTCTAGTGGCAAGGATCTCCAGATCCGACGAATTTCGTAAGACAACTACTTCAAAGTGTATGTGCGTCTTCCACGAAGCTTCCGTTTAATATATGCCCACACATTTTTAATAGGGTTTGCATCGGGCGACTGCGACGGCCAATCCAATGTAACGATGCCAGATTGAGTCTTCCACTGAGTACAGAGCTTGCTGCGGTGTTTAGGATCGTTGTCCTCCTGCAAAATCCAATCTTCATTTTTTGTGATGAACCATCGTTTGGCAGATGGCAGTAAAGCCTTTTTGTAGATTTTTATCATTTTCTCGGCATTTAGGTTGTCAGTAAAGAGGTGCAAAGTGCCGAATCCCTGCTTTGAGAAGCAGCCCCAAAGATGCACCTTAATTCCATGTTTTACGGTCCGCTGAACAAGCCTATTGGTGGAAGTTGACCAGGCTCGCGTGAGAACAGAACGCGCTCATATAGAACATTCATCAGTAAAAATGACATTTTCAAAATCTCTATCAATATTCTCATGCGCCCAAGCGAGTCGCTTTGTCACATGTTTTTCAGTTAACAGAGGCTTCTTCATTGTGTTGCGCCATTTCAGATGATGAGTACGAAGATGGGTTCGGATAGTTTCATAGGATATATCTGAACCTTTTGCCATTAATTTTGCTTGTCCTTGCCGCAGTGTTAAAGCAGGATTCCGCGAAAACAGATTCACTATTCTTTTTTCATCTTTTTTGTTCACTTTTCCTATCGAGCTACGTTCTGGTAAATCATCGACATTTTTAGCCACTTTATATCGCTGTATCCACTTCTGTACAAATGCCTTCGACTTTCTCATATATTTAGCAGCCGCTGATTGCGACATTTTGGGACCTTTCGGGTGGATGCAAAGGAACACAGCATCGTAGCGCGACGCGTACTTAGCACTCATGGCGTTTAACGTGATTTTTTTTTAAAAGATCAACGACAACTGAATTTTTGTTGACAATGCATCAAGGACGAAGTTTCTCTCTATCGGCTCGCAAAGGAATTAGAGCGAAATCTTTCATTACCTGTCAGTGAAGTCGACCACGCTCTTACTTGACAGACTGTAAAATCTACTTTTCATCACAAGTCACGATTCGGTGCAAGAACGGTTCCTTTTTGTTGCGGAAGAGAAGAGAACTTGAAATCTTCATTCGACACGTCATGTTTTGCTCGGTAAGATCATGCGGAACCCATTTGTCAAGCTTTTTCACTTTTCCAAGATGTTGCAAGTGGTGGCAAACTGTCGAATTGTGAATGCCTAATTTCTCGGCAAGATCCCTTATAGTTTGGCGGGGGTCGGACTCTACTAATGCACGCAGCCCGTCGTTATCGATCGATGGTCCTGGGTGTCCACGTGGCTTATTTCCAAGGTCAATATCTCCGGATCGAAATTTTTCGAACCACCGCTGAGTGGTTCGTTCGCTAACTGTATGAGGCCCAAACGCGCTGTTGATATTCCTCGTTGCTTCCGTTGCGTTGTGCTCTAATTTAAATTCGTATAGTAAAAGTAGCCGTTTTTGATTCACTTCCATGTTCACTTTCTCTTTTTGTTTTTACGATCACTATAAAGTGCAAAACAAAAATGACTACATAAACCAAGGTAGCAGTATTTATACTTCAATATATCATACATTCTGTCAAAAAAGTACCGGGAATTGTCGATTTAAATCTGTCGGGGCAATTTAGGCAGGTAAAATTTTTTTTTCTAGGTTGGTAAAACTGTCCTTAATGACTATGCCAAGTTTAAGCGCAATCTGTCTACGAGTGTGTTTACAGTAGCTAATTAAGTCAGTCGATGTCAATAGTGCGTGCCGATTTTTCACAATGGGTGATTACGTTGAACAAAGAATTTGTCTAAAGTTTTGTGTTGCCAATGAAATTTCGTGTGCCGATGCATTGAAAGTGTTGCAAAAGGCTTTTGGTGATAAAGCACTATCGAAAATTCGTGCGTATGAGTGGTACAAAGCCTTCAAGGAGGGTCGTGAAGTCGTTGAAGACTTGCCTCGTTCCGGACGCCCATCGACGGCTTCGACCGCAGATAACGTCGATAAAATTAAGGAAATGGTGCTTGAAAACCGTCATACCAGCTTGAGAGAGATAGCACATGAACTTGAGATATCCCACGAGTCCACACGTACAATTTTAATTGATATTTTGGGCATGAGAAAGGTGGCCGCAATACTCGTTCCAAAAGAGCTTAATTTTCTTCAAAAACGCTATCGCGAACAGGTCGCTTCGGACATGCTGGATCGCACCAATTCTGATCCCGCATTCATAGAATGCATCATAACTGGTGACAAAACGTGGGTGTACGAGTACGATATGCAAACAAGCCAGCAAGCATCGGAATGAGTGGGAAAAAACAAGCCGAAACCAAAAAAACCACACCGAAGCCGCTCAAAAGTGAAGGTGATGCTCATTGTTTTCTTTGATATCCATGCACATGGATTTTTTCAAATTCCGTTAAATACAGCTGACAGACATAAAACGGATTTTGCTACTTCTTACGGTTTGTATTAATTCAGAACCATGCCAATGGGCTTGACATCTAACAGCTAACAGCAATGGGCTTGACAGCTGACAGCTAACAGCCCCGGGACTTTTCGAAGATGTGTAGCCATTGTTTTTCAAGGGATGCAATATAAAAAAATATTTTTATTCTTAGACGACACTGTTGTTTACGGCGAAAAAATTAAAGAGTGTAACGTTGAATCCAGACAATAGCAAACTTTAAATGACAGACAAAATATTTGTAAAACTATAAGAGAAACTTTTTATGAAAAAGGATAATTACTTACATTTTATAGCTAATGACAGAATGCCGTGTGATAAAAGTGCACAGAACCTATCAGAGCGAAACGGATTACCACAATTTAATAAATTGAAACCAAGCGAGAAGTATATCATAAAAATGATAAGCTGCAGTTTACATTAGTAATTTGAGGAAAAAGTTGAGAAGTGACTACGCAGATAATGCAAAATCTCACAAATAAACTTTGAGTTAAAGGCTTATATATTCAAAGAAAATCTACACCTAATTAGCATGGCCAAAAGCGATTACAGTCTGTCAAGTAAGAGCGTGGTAGTGTTAATTTATAACAAAATTTATTTGATGAAACTTTCATATTTATATGTATATACATTGTACACATTACAAACAATGATGCAATTTGGTCAATAATGTGTCCAGTCACCACCGGCGTCGATAATTGCCTGGCATCTCCGAGGCATGCTTTCTACTAATTTTACGGCGTATTCTAGTGGCAAGGATCTCCAGATCCGACGAATTTCGTAAGATAACTGCTTCAAAGTGTATTTGCGTCTTCCACGAAGCTTCCGTTTAATATATGCCCACACATTTTCAAAAGGGTTTGCATCGGGCGACTGCGACGGCCAATCCAATGTAACGATGCCAAATTGAGTCTTCCACTGAGTACAGAGCTTGCTGCGGTATTTAGGATCGTTGTCCTCCTGCAGAATCCAATCTTCATTTTTTGTGATGAACCATCGTTTGGCAGATGGCGGTAATGCCTTTTTGTAGATTTTTATCATTTTCTCGGCATTTAGGTTGTCAGTAAAGAGGTGCAAAGTGCCGAATCCCTGCTTTGAGAAGCAGCCCCAAAGATGCACCTTAATTCCATGTTTTACGGTCCGCTGAACAAGCCTATTGGTGGAAGTTGACCAGGCTCGCGTGAGGACAGAACGCGCTCATATAGAACATTCATCAGTAAAAATGACATTTTCAAAATCTCTATCAATATTCTCATGCGCCCAAGCGAGTCGCTTTGTCACATGTTTTTCAGTCAACAGAGGCTTCTTCATTGTGTTGCGCCATTTCAGATGATGAGTACGAAGATGGGTTCGGATAGTTTCGTAGGATATATCTAAACCTTTTACCATTAATTTTGCTTGTCCTTGCCGCAGTGTTAAAGCAGGATTCCGCGAAAACAGATTCACTATTCTTTTTTCATCTTTTTTGTTCACTTTTCCTATCGAGCTACGTTCTGGTAAATCATCGACATTTTTAGCCACTTTATATCGCTGTATCCACTTCTGTACAAATGCCTTCGACTTTCTTATATATTTAGCAGCCGCTGATTGCGACATTTTTAGACCTTTCGGGTGGATGCAAAGGAACACAGCCTCGTAGCGCAACGCGTACTTAGCACTCATGGCATTTAACGTGATTCTCTTTCAAAAGATCAACGACAACTGAATCTTTGTTGATAATGCATCAAGGACAAAGCTTGCCTCTATCGGCTCGCAAAGCAATTAGAGTGAAATCTTTTATTACCTGTCGGTGAAGTCGACCACGCTCTTACTTGACAGACTGTATATTGAGAATACTCGTAAAAGGTAGAAGTCGAATAATAGAAAAGATGCACGCCTCAGCCGTAAGAGGGCACAAAGGCGTAAATGAAACATATAAGAGAATTAAATAACGTTTTTATTGGGAGAATAGTAAAAAAGATATACAAGATTTTATAAGACTTCGCCTACAGTGTCAAATGAAAATGCTTGCGAATGTAAAAACTACAGCGTATGACAATTAGCGACACACCTATGTGTTCCATGAGCGAAATCAGTTTATCCATAGTAGGGCCTTTTCTGGTATCTTGGAACGGCTATAATAATGTGCTAATAATGCAGTGCAATTTTTCAAAATTTTATTTAGCTATACCATTGCAGGACGTCAGCGCTATGTCTGTTGATACCGCGATGTAAAAACGATTTATATGTATTTTTGGAGCGTCGGAGGTAATTATTAACTGATCAAGGATCAAGCTTTATGAGGAATTAAAAAAAATAGATGGCCAAGAAATTTAAAACTTAACAAATGTGAACAACAGTTTATCATCCGCAAGCAAATGGATCCTTGGAAAAATCTCATCACTCACTCACGGAATATATTAAAATGTTCATTAACGACGAAGGTTTTTATGATCAAAATTTGGAATTGGCCACTTGTTGCTATAGTACAACTCCACGTGAGGGACATAAATATATAGTACACCATACGAGTTAGTATTTGGGAAGTTTACTCGTCTGCTATCAAATGAGCCCCTTGAGCCTGAAAAAGAGCCGCCTACATATGATTGTTTCACCGAAAATTTAAGCAAATACTTATATAAAGTACAAAACATAGCGAGAGAGAATTTACTTGAGGCTGAGTGGAAATCGAAAGATTATTATGACAAAAAAGCCAACCTAAAAGATTTTAGAATAAGAGACAGCGTATGGTTATTAAAGGGAGTAAGGCCGTATAAGTTTGCCGACCAATACGAAGGGCCACATATAGTAGTAAATTTAATGAATGATAAAAATAACGTTAAAAAAAAAAAATAATAATAATCAAACTAGATTAATACATGCGAATAAGTTTACAGTTTCGTATGTTGGCCAAGAAAAATAGAAGAGCCAAATTAAGTGAAATTTTATTTATTATTAGTACATTAGAAAAAATAGGTAGCTATATTTTTCCTCTTCTCATGTTTTGAAAGGGATAGGCACGTGTCGCAGAACTCGAAGGTTTTAAGAAGAAGATCATAAGAAAACCACCTTGGAGAGATTAGCTGTATTTTCTGCATCAATAATTATCGAAAAGATAATGAACACGAATAGACAAAAGAAGGTTAAGAAGATACGAGAGTAAATCAAATATAAACGGTAATTTAGCTATTCTGCTTAGCACGCACCTCCGAACTAAATGATATAGTATAGCGGTTGCTGACTCGTTTATAAGGAGTGGGGAAACCAGCTGAGTTAGCGGCCAGGCTCGGTTCGGTCCTCAGTACAGCCACGACTGAGCAAGAGGTACATCCGTCTGTCGCACAACGCGTCATCATAAAGTTTTTAACAAATGAAGGCGTTAAACCGTCGGAAATTTTCACTCGCTCAAAGGCGCAGTTTGGGGACACTACATTGTCTCAGAATCAAGTGTATACGTGGGCCAGAGAATTTAAGGGTGGGCGAGAACGTTTTGAAAACGAAAGTCATGATCGACGTCCAAGGACAAGTCTTATAGATGACAGCATCCGTACCGTTCGAGAGGTTATTGAATGTGATCGGCGGTTAACTGTTTCAGAAATGTCGTCAAGAATGGGTATCAGTTATGGAAGTGCTGAATCCATTATCTCTGATCATCTTGACTTCATAAAAATTAGTGCTCGATGGGTTCCGAGGTTTTTAACCGAGAATCAAAAACAATTTAGATCGGAGATCACTGAGAGACTTCTGAATCGATTTCGACAAGGGGAGGATTTTTTGAGGCGCATCGTCACATGTGATGAGACGTGGATTCACTATTGTACCCTCGAATCGAAAATGGCGAGTAAGGAGTGGCGAAGGATGGATGAAGGCTGCCTAGTGAAGGCTAAAACTCGCCTCTCAGCCGGAAAAGTGTTTGCATCGATTTTTTTTTGACTTAAGGGAAGTTTTACTCATTGATTTTCTTTACGATCAACAAATAATGAATGCGGCCTACTATTGCCAGTTGTTACAGTCAGCGAGAAACTCCTACCGAAACAAAAGACGAGGTATGCCCATTAGAGAGGTCATCCTTCTCCATGACAACGCTAGGCCGCACACCGCGGCTTTAAACTGGAAGAAATGGGCTAGAAAACCCTCGGACACCCTCTTTATCGTCCAGACTTGTCCCTCTATGACTACTTTTTGTTCGCGCCCCTGAAAAAATCATTTGGAGGACAACAATTTAAAGGCAATGAAGAAGTTGAGGAGCACGTACACAATTGGCTGACGACTCGTCCTAAAATTTTTTATGAACAAGCAATATTCAAGCTTCCAAAACGGTGGAAAAAGTGTGTAGACAGCGCAGGAGACTACATTGAGAAATGTTGATGATATGATTTGTGTGTAATATTATTCAATAAATGTATAAAAAAAAATTACCGTTTATATTTGTTTCATCCTCGTATATGAATCAAATAGTGAATATATAAGTTTAAGATGTAAACCTCTGCAAAGAATTAATAAAAATCAGGACGAATAAAGTCTTGAAATTGAAAGCCCTCTCAGTAAGCAACTGGTACTTGATAGCAATCAGATTATTAGAATTCAAAGGTTTTGATCTTTACACTATGCTTTAGGTAAGCAACGAACAACACGCAAGGATAAGAGAAGGAAACAGAGAAAACAACGAATCACACCAACATCCTAATCTTGAGCCAATTACTCACGGAATGGATTCTGTTTTTAACCAGAGGTAATGTTTAGTGTTGATGGGATTATCAACGACATTACACTAAAAGCAGTCAAAAGGACAGAGCATAAATTGGTACGTGCATTGAATTCTGTAAAAGGTGATGAACAAACGTTCATAAATAATATAAATATCATTGAATAATAATAGTGAAAATATAAGAATATATTTTGAAGATATGATTTATGATTAAAAATAATTTATTCTTAATTTTTAAACCACCGGGATTTGAAAAAATAAAAAGTTGATTTTTCCCAGATAAAAGTGTTCTGAGGCCTACTAGGTAGGACCCAATCAAGGATGGATGTGTGCGAGTCAGAAGTTGACACGATATGACGTTCTGCCGGCGGCGTATAGTGTAATACAATGTCGAAATTTTCAAAAATTCTAAAATACGGTAAAATTCAGTGAGGACTTGATATAAAAGGTTTTCAAGGTCGCTGATCACGAATCTGATGGAAAATTCACCACCTGCCTCCGGAGCGGGTATAGGTCCTCACAACACCCCAATTTTTCAAAAATTCAAAAATACGGTGTAACGTCGTGCATGACCACCGTTTTTTTTGTATTTTGTCAGCCGACAAGTTCTTTAGTAACACAATAATCCCCTCCACAACCTACTCGACAAACTCTCCACTGACGTAGACCATTGGGAAACTCAACCTAAGCTTAAACCGAGAGTTGAATAGCCGCTCTCGTTAAACTCAGTTTTACTACGATGCAATTTTTACAGACAATCGCACACATGTCACAATAAAATAAAATTCTTCCTTCTAAGTGAGGGAATAACTAAATCGCTAAGTCAGTCAATACAAATTTCATTCACATTCGACACACAAATTCATGCAAGGTAGTCTTTCTTATAGCATAATTAAGAACATCGCGCAATCATCTGGAATGTCATGAATTCTTGTAATACACTCAAAATAATTTTTTTTTATAGTTAATTAAATAAAAATAAGTAATTAATTAAATAATTAATATAAATTAACCGCAATAGGCCAACTGTTATTAAGTCCTCTAAATAATTTTCAATTTCAGCGACAATTCAACGATCCTAATTATTACTATTTCACTAGAATAGAATAATAGTCCGCGACCAGCTACATTATTTTATTTTATAAACAAAACTGTACAAAAAAAAATTGCATTAATAATTACATTTTGCAATTAAAATTATTATTAATAATAGAAATTTCAATATAAATTCACAATCATATTAGCAAATATTTATTTAATAACTTTTTTTTTAAGGATAACCAAACAAGTACTCCTCCAACAGTCCATTAATTAAAAATTATAACTTCTAAAGAATGACTATTTAAACTATCATTCTACAATTATTTTCTCTTTTGTAATGATAAAACACTCATAGCAATCTTTCCTTTATTATTTAAATACTCATTCTTTATCTAATTATGTAAAATGCGACGAAAAACTTCGTTCTGTTGTAATATGCGTTAAACCTTTAATGGCACACGATCATACAATTTAAATTAACATAATTTTATTGTACATAATAAACCTATGTAAAAACTTGGTAAAAATGAATCATCTCTCTCTCTAATTCTCACTCTCTCTCTAACCGAGAAGCCCGCCAGGAAGAGGGGGCCTAAAAACTCGGCCTCTCCCCGAATTTCCCGGTCAAAGAAGGAATTTGCTGAGTAGCTTCTCCAACGCATTTAAATACGGCACAAAATAATCACCAAGCAGCAGACCTCAGGCAGCACTCGAGGACCCACGTACTACGCAAAATACTAAGGAGAAAACACTACTAAGGACCCACGTACTGCGCAAAACATTATTACAGAAACATTACTATGGAAATATTACTACGAGGAACATTACTAAGGAACAAGTTACACTACTACAAGCAAGCAAGAAATTATCACTACGAGCAGATCTTAAGCAACTACAAGGAAACTACTAGGAAGCCACTAAGAAACAGCTACGCTAAACAGACTATTCAATTTTATAAATAAGAAGAAGACGACGAGAAGTCAACCACAGCAACAGAGAGACAGAAAGAGAGAGAGAAGATCGTCCTTATTCTTTGCACCTCACATTCAATAAAAAGTAAGTTTATCTAAGACTGTGTATTTTTTTCTTTCATTTCCAAAGAGATAGAATTAGCCAGAATCGGCTAAATATCTTTATCCAAAGAAAAACACTTAGTAGGTCCTTTCCAGGACAGCATATAGGCCAACATCGGCCTATACGGTTGTCCAGTCCCGAATTTCATTTCTATCCCAAAAAATTCTTACAACTTCAACTCCTCCGCCGTCCCGAGCCCATAAGTTTCAGTACTTAGGCTCATAAAGGCGAAAAGCAGTTCGCGTTAATTTAAAACGCGGTCGCAACGTCAATCCGACGTTACAACGGTGAAATTTAGTAAAAAATTTATATAGGGGGTTCTCGGAGTCGCTAATCACTAATCTTATTTCATCTGTTTGTGCGTGCGTGCGTGTGCGTGCGTGCCTGTGTGTGTGTGCACTAAGAAAAATGGTTTATGATAAATTTTTTGTATTTTTCTCTTTTAATTTTACTAATTTCTATGTATTGAAATTTTTTTATATTATTTGTTTTATTTTGTTATTATTTTAATTTTTTTACATTTTAATTATTTTTTTTATCTTTTAATTTACTTATGGCAAATAGAATTTAATGTGGTAAGGACAAAAACGAGATATAATACATAATGTTATTTCACATTTATCACATCCTATTTTGCTTGCTGGTCTTTCTTTCATCATTTTGCATAGCACTCACTTTCATTTCATATTCAATGATGCAGGGAAATGTTGCAAATATGGGCTATAAGTGATTTATCATTAAACAGGTTTTCGGGGTCGCTGATCACGATTCTGAAATCAGATTTCGCAATTTCGTGTCCCAAAACATCTCGAGTCGTGTTTCCATCGATTTTTGTGATCACCAAAAAATTGTGGTATCTTAGGGCTTTCTGGGGCACGCATTTGCAAAACCTAATAGCAGATTCGTCATCCGAAACCCCGGAAAGCACCTGAAACATATTTTCATCGATTCTCATGAACACCAAGGAATTGGGAGATATTGGGGCATTTTGGAGTATAAGGGGGCGGAGGTGCTTTTGAAACACGAATCTGCAAAATCCAACAGCAGATTCGTCATCAAAGGCTCTGAAAATCTCCGAGTCGCAGTTTCATCGATTTTCATGATCACTGGAAACTTATATCATACAAAAAAAGTTTGACGCCAATGGCGTCCTCCTGGCGATCTAAGGGTTAATATTAATACTAATTAAAATAAAAACTTAATCTATTATATACAGGGTGCGTAAAATTAATTAGCTTCTATTTTTGATAAAATTTAATGAAATTTTAGGAATTTTTTATACAACATTAAATTAATATATGGCTATAAAGTTATTCAATAAAATCGCCATTAGCAACAATAACCTCTTCGATCCGGGTCCGGAAACGATTACATGCCCGAATCAAATGCTCCTTGTTCATATTGACCATAACGGTATTAATAGCAGTCTTCAGCGAAGAAATGGTGTTATGAGGACGCTTATTGGTCTCACGCTCAACTACACCTCATACGTAATAATCCAAAGGATTAAGGTCTGGGGAGCTAGATTGCCATAGGTTCGGTGTTATGTGTTCATGAAAATTTTCGGCCATCCAATCTTGTGTCGCCATCGCTTAATGTGAAGGAGCAGGGTCTTGTTGAAAAATGTATGGTCTGCCTCCGCTTATATTGTCCATCCAGGGTTTCACTACCGTTTCCAAAACCTCGATGTATGCAGCAGAGTTCACTCGAAGTCCTTGAGTAAAAAAGTGTGGTGGCATAACATGTCCTTCGTTGCTGACAACACCTAAAACCATAACAGTGGCTGGAAATTTTGTGTGCATAACAACAGAAACCTCTGTAGGATTTGAACATAGCCATCTATCATTTCTGCGATTAATCTTTTGATCTTGGTCAAAATTTTTTTCGTCGGAAAAAAACCATAACATTTTGGGCGCCTTAGGGTGTTTGATTTTGTTTAAAAGACGTTTTGATCGGAGAACTCTCTGTTTCCGTGTTCGTTCCGACATGAACTGTCCTCTGCGCATCACGTAAGACTTATACCGAAGGTCTTCGTGGACAACTCTACGAATAAGGCGCTCAGAAACATGAAGCTCACTCGCAAGGACCCTTATTGATTTTGAAGGGTCCTTGTCTATGATCGCTTGCACTTGCTCTAAAAATTCTGCAGATTGGACAGTGTCAGAACGTTGATGGTGCTTTTTGCGTTTTGCAACCGATTCTGTATCGCCTCCTGATGCTTCCAATTCACGGCGAACCTTATGCACGAATGAACGGGCGCAATTAAGAAAATTAGAGATCTCTAAATCTGTATGGTTCGCACATATAGCGACGATGACAGCATGTCTCTTCATCTCTTGAGTGATGTTGTAGTCCGCTATTTCTTATCTGAAAAGAAAAAAAAATAAAAAAAAAAATTCGCGAAGTTATAGTCACATTTATGCATGTCCTCAAATACCGTACGCACCCTGTATAAAATTTTATCATCTATCTCACTAAAGTTTATTATAAATTGTGTTTCACTGTATTTATTAATTTTTTAATTATATCTATTTTTATTATTAGATTTTATTTTGTGTAATTATTATTAATTTTAGTTTTGCTTCTTTAATTTTAGGTATAATTTTAAAATTACTCTCAATAAGATTTTTTAATAATTAATATTGAGTCGTAATACTAAATAAATTATTATTATATTTAGATTTACTTATTTCTTTTAATGGATTTTAAGTACAATAATATTTTAGTTTATTTTAATTTTACAATAATTTATATAATTTGTACGCGACAACGTAATTTTTATATACTAATATTTAATATATACTGACTGATTAATTTTTAATATGCTCGCGTATAATTTAAAAAAATATTTTATGTTGCATTACTGAACTACTGTACTACAGAGTGCGGCAGCATAACTTCTTTTTTTTAGATGCGCGCCATTCAGTTAGTTGCTGTGGTAGCGGAGCGCTAGTGGTCTCGTTCGAGAGGCGGGACTATAAAGTTTTGCCCCGAAATAGGTCAGTCGCCATTATGCGTTGGAACAGTGAGGAGTGTGCTTTTGCCGTTGAGGCCTACTTTTCGAACGGATGCTCCAAGACCGCAATCCAACGCACCTTTCGGAATCGCTTTAATGTAGCCCCGTTGGCCCTTGTCCCGGACCAGAAATTAATTGTTACGTGAGTCGCTAAGTTTAAACAAACTGCAAGTGCGACAAGACGAAGAACTGGAGTCCCTTGGCCCATTAGATCACCTGAAAACATTGAGGCAGTAAGAGCTTCAATGTTGCAATCAACACGGCGTTATGCGCGCCAACATGCATCTGGCTTTAGATTTTCCGATCGTTCTGTGAGGATAGTTTTTCATAATGATCTTCATTTCCATCCTTACAAGATAGTGATTGTGCACGAACTTTCTAAACGTGACTTCAATTCTCGGAGGAACGCGTGTGATCCTCATCTTAATTAGAGGCGATTTTGAGTGGCTGGCTCGTTCTCTTGATTTGGTCCCTTGTGATTTTTTCCTATGGGGTTTTTCGAAATCCCGTGTTTATATGAACCGTTCAAGGACACTACAAGATTTAAAGACCAATATCCAGGAAGAAATTGCAAACATAACGTCTGCTATGCTGGCAAGAGACACGACAAACGCCAGAAATCGGTTTACTCAGTGTATGGAGAATGGGGGACGTCATCTACCTAATTCGATCTTCAAAGCTATGCAAAATAAAACTTAAGGTATGCGCCTACATTATAAAAAACAAATAAAAATTTTCTGATTCATACAATGGGTTTTATTAAGTTTTAAAAAAAGGAAGTTATGCTGCCGCACCCTGTAGTTGAAGCTCCTGATGTGCTTTAGCCGCCGTTTTCTTTAAATGTAAGAAAAATGCAAGATTTCCCGCAAATGGTGATAATTTAGCACAAAATGAGAAATTTTCACACAACCAAAAGTATATGACGCCAAAACAAAATCACTGTGTCAAAGCGATTTGTTTACCATATGTCTAAGCTTGCTTTATGACGTTCTAAATGTCGAAATCGACAAGCACTTACTGCTGGAGCCATCTATTGATAAACAGCGGGAACTTAGTTGCGTACCTAATAACACACACACACACACACACACACACACACACACACACACACACACACACACACACACACGCGCGCGCGCACACATATATACATACCATATATACGAGGGTAGTCCCAAAAGTACCTGACCTGACTTATGAATACAGGTAGTTTTAAAAAAACAACTACTGCGATTGACAATACGACCTTTCAACAACTTAATGTGAAAAAATCATAACGGTTCGTTTATTATTATTGTTTTTACAGACATCCAAAGTGAACGCTCTCAGTGGATTTGTAAATATGGAAAAAACCGGGCATCGTTATGTGATACAATACTTTCATTTGAAAGGTCTAAGTCCAACCGATATCAAAGCCGAGTTGGATTCTACTCTGGGGAAGTCTGCTCCTTCGTTTACAACGGTCAAATATTGGATAGCTGAGTTTAAGCGAGGTCGTACGAGCTGCCAAGATGAACTCCGCAGTGGTCGACCAAGTGAGGTCACTACTTCAGAAAATGTGAAGAAAATCCACAAAATGGTATTGGATGACCATCGACTAAAAGTACACGAGATAGCAGACATGGCAGGCATTTCAAAAAGTGCTGTGCATCGCATTTTGACCGAAAATTTGGACATGAGAAAGCTGTGCGCAAGATGGGTGCCGCGTTTGCTCACAATGGAGCACGAACAGCAACGTGAGGATGTTTCCATCGAGTGTTTGACAATGTTTCGCAGCATTAAAGCCGAGTTTTTGCGTCGATTCATAACCATGGACGAAACATGGGTCCATCATTTTACACCTGAGACCAAGGAGCAGTCAAAGCAGTGCACTAAAAAGGTAGAACCGGCTCCAAAGAAAGCAAAGACAGTTTAGTCAGCTGGCAAGGTCATGACATCCGCTTTCTGGGATGCGCGTAAAATAATATTTATTGATTATCTCGAAAGAGGAAAAACAATCAACGGCACATATTATGCAGCCTTATTGCAGCGTTTGAGTGATGAAATCAAGAAAAAACGGCCCCATCTGACGAAAAAAAAAGTGTTGTTTTACACGACAACGCACCAGTCCACACGTGCGTCATTGCGATGGCTAAAATCAATGAGTTGAATTTCGAATTACTTCCTAACGCACCCTATTCGCCAGATCTGGCTCCCTTGGATTATTTTATTTTTCCGAATTTGAAAAAATGGCTCGGCGGCAAAAGATTTGCCAACAATGGAAAGGTAGAGTCTGCGGTTAATAGGTATTTTGAGGAGCTTGACGGTTCCTACTATAAAGCGGGTATCGAAGCTATTGAACATCGTTGGGAAAAGTGTATCGAACTGAAAGGAGAATATGTTGAAAAATAAAAAACATTTTCGCAATTTTTTTACTGTTTTCATTGTCGGGTCGGGTACTTTTGGGACTGCCTTCGTATAAGGCGAATGCTTGACATTCGCAACCTCTCTGTTGTAGTCGCTGTACATTTGGGCTACGATAGCGCTTCAAAAGTTATACATATACATAGATTCTTATTATTATAGTTTTTATTACTTTTCTTACAGATTATAGTTGGACTTATTTCTTTTTTTGTATAACGAAATTTTTGGGCTGCTGAATGTGTTCGATTGAATTTAATATTCTTTTAAGTCAAACAGCGATGTTTCTTCTAGGGATATTGTTAGAATGTTTTTGGAAATGAGATTTGGATTTGGTGCTCTAAAGCACAGTGGTATTGGAGGCGGTGCAGGTAGCTTTAGATTTGAGATTGTTGGTCATTTATGTTGCCCTAGTTCAATGTTTTCATAATAACATTTTTTTTGCAGTTGTGTTCGCTGATATTTTTTAGTATTATTAAGGGGCTATACGCAGTTAGAATTTTCAAAAAATCGATTTTTTTTTTTTTTCTTGCATTTTCGAAATGTACATATATTTAAGTATATTTTCTGAAAATTTTAAGCCAATCCAATAAATATTTTCGGAGATATACCTAAATTTGTAAGGCCACGTCAGAGTGTTAAAAAGCAGGTAGAGTAAGAACCGGAGTAGCAGCTGCACTCACTGCACGCGCTACCTGAGGTTCCTTTTTCTATTGTGTTTTTTCGTAGAAGGCGAGTATAATAAGTCCACTAACTACTTCAAAGTCACATTTGGCTATTATAACCTAAAATAAAAGTATTTCGTCAGTCTAAAGAGTTCTGCCACGTGGTAAAGTCGTGCGTTCAGTTCAAACTTGTTTTTCGTGATTTTTTGTTCTATATTGGAGTAAATTTTATTTAAAATTTATAAAATGCCTCATAAATGTTCAAGATTACGTAGAAGTACCGAAAAAATACAAATTTCTAAAGTTAAAAAGCGAACACAGGCTTTTAATCCAAAGACTACTGAGACGGATAAGAGAAGTTTTAGGGCATCCGCTAAAAAATTCAAAATGCAGGAAGAGATTTTAGTTTCACGTGATTCTACGATTGAATATAGAATTTTAAATTTCATTACTGTATTTGCTGCGATAAGTGATTATGTGAAATATAACTCTTGTGACGGAAAAATAAAATTTGAAACTGCTTCTCCCCGTGGACTTGGTTTTAAAATCGTTGTAGTGTGTGATAAGTGTAAAAATCGTGTTAGAAACTCCAGTCCTTTTGTAAAGCATTCTTACGAAATAAACAGACGATTTATATTAGCGATGAGAATTCTAGGACAAGGATTAAAAGGCGCAGCTAAATTTTGTGGCTTGATGGACATGCCTGCTTTTTTAACGCAAAACACTTATGACTTGATTGTTGACAACATTCACTCTTGTGTGAAAGTAGCAGCTGAAAAACTGTTTGAAAAAGCCTGTACCGAGGAAAAAGAAGCGACTGCTGAAAACCAAGGTGATGAAAATAATGAACAATTAACAGTTTTGGGTGACAGAGCCTGGAAGAAGCGAGAGTTCAATTCTTTGTATGGAGTGACATCATTGATTGGATATTACACTGGGAAAATCATTGATATAATTCTAAAAAGTTCATACTGTAAACAGTGTGAGGTTTGGAAACCTAAAGAAGATACTGAAGAGTATAATGATTGGTATAATGAACACTAAGATGATTATTTTGCAAATCACCAGGGTTCTTCAGGTAAAATGGAAGTTGATGCGGTTATTGAAATGTTTAAGCGTTCAATAGAAAAATTTAAAGTTCGTTATAGAAACTATATAGGTGATGGCGATTCAAAAAGATATTCTGGAATTCTGAAAGCTGCTCTTTACGGTGAAGTTAAAGTTGTCAAAAAAGAATGTATCCGGCATGTTCAGAAGAGAATGGGTTCACGACTCCGCGAGCTAGTAAAAAGAAATACAGAAACCGTTGAAAAAGGCGGGAAAAAAAATTGCAAAAGAAGTACTTTCAGGGAAAGGCAAACTCACGGCTAAGCTATTAGATAAGCTGACAGTTTACTATGGTTTGGCAATAAGGAGAAATTGTGATTCTGTGAATAATATGTATAATGCAATTTGGGGAACATATTATCACTATTGTTCGACTGATGAGAAGTTTCATCACGAAATGTGCCCAAGTGGAGAAGGTTCATGGTGTATTTGACAGCAAGCGCTAGCAACAGACACATTATCTTCTTACACCCATGATTATCCAACTTTACCAGCTGATGTTGCTGAAGCTATATATCCAATTTATGAAGACCTTAGCAACGTACAATTATTGGAAAGGTGTGGTGGTGGATTTACACAAAACAATCATGAGAGTTATGAGTTATATGGAAGTTGGAGTTATCAGTTAATATGGAAAATAACTCTAAAAATTGTTCCATGTGGCGATAAAGTTGTTGAAATAGCGGCTTACATTGCAGCTGGAATGTTTGATGAAGGTACGAAATCATTATTGTACTTTATGAGTGCATTAGGAGTTTCATTAGGCACCGCAGCTCATGCTTATGTCGACAAAAAGAACGCAGAGCGTGTGATGATCTCCGACGCACGAGCGCATGGGAGCACGCGAGAAAGAAGAATGGCTAGACGACAACACCAGCTGGACTTATTAGAAGCTAACGATACTGCAGAAGGTGCCTCTTATGGCCCTGAAATAAATGATACCACGCAAGTTGAAGAAAAAAAATTTTAACTATGTGTAAACTACTTCTGAAACTTTAAACGCGTTTTTCTCAAAACGGTATTTTCAAAGTCGGTGATCTCGATTTCTCAGAAATGGCTCAACCGATCAGTCTCAAATTTTTACACAATTTTCTTAGATATATTCTTCAGGTATTGAACGAAGAAATAAGATTTAAAAAAAATTATTACTGTTTTTTTAACAAATTGGAGCGAAACTTTCAGTCAAAAACGAAAATTTTTTTTCAAATAGACGCCATTTTGTCAAAAATAAAAATTTTTATGATTCTTTCGTTCAATACCTGTATTAATCTATCCTATAAAAGAATCCACTATATTTTTTAATTTTAGATAATCCAAACCACCGAAATGGAGCACCGCCAAGCGCCTTTTTTTGGAGGTCGTTCGGGACATCATCTACAGGAGCGGTGTACATCAATATATGTACATGATCGATGCGCTATTGTATTCTTAAAAGTTGGCTCTATTTAAATTATCATCACTTGTAATCGATAAATAAAAACTGATTCAATAAAAAATTCATAATAAAACGTCTTTTTTGAGCCTCGTGACTGCGTATAACCCCTTAATAGGTGTGTGATATGGAGGTGAGTTGTGCTACCAGTAAGTGAAGTGACCATCCATATATTGTATGTAGAGTGTAGCCTCTTTTTATAGTGTCGATGGCTAGTTTTATTATTCGAATTATTATTAGAATCATTATTATTGTTGAACTAATAGATCCAAATTTTGTTACAATAGATTTTCCAAGAATTTGTTCCATGAATTTCCTGCTATATGCGAGAGGGTATTTTCAGTGAAAAGGTTATTTATGAATTCGCTTTGCATTTTTCCTTCTCCTTAGATTCCTCTGGCTATATCGTGTAGTAAAGATGTTTTGCCGAGAGGAAACATAATAAGTTGCTGTGATTCTCGGAGATCGTATTGTAAATATATTCCACTTGTTACAAATGTTTTTATCTTTTTTGGTTTCCACGAAATTTGCGTTTTTGATTTTAACGTGTTGATAGTGTTTTCTGCTTATCTAGGATGTTGGGATGAGATTGATCCAATTGTCTTCAAATTTATAGTATTGTGGCATAAGTGAATTGCAAATCTGTTTCGGATTCTGTTTTTATTATATGTGTGTTTTTGGTGTCAAAAACCAAATTTTATTTTATTTTTTGTTATTACAGCTAAATGTGCATAGCATTTTTTTGAGTGGAATAATTTTACTTCAATAGATGTACATTTTATTACGTTTATTGCTTCACCTGCAAATTTGGCGAAAAAACCTGGTTTTTTCATGAGTTTATAGACGAATCGGTCGGGAGCTGTCGTTGCTAAGAATATCGATTCGCAGATTACTTTTTTTTCTAATTTGCATTAGTTTTTCAGAATATTAAAATATAGATCTTTAAATTTATCTCTAAAATGTTTTTCTACGTATACAAATTTCGAGTTTAAGTACAGGGTGCGTACGGTATTTGAGGACATGCATAAATGTGACTATAACTTCGCAAATTTTTTTTTTTAATTTTTTTTCCTTTTCAGATAAGAAATGGCGGACTACAACATAACTCAAGAAATGAAGAGACATGCTGTCATCGTCACTATATGTGCGAATCATACAGATTTAGAGAACTCTAATTTTCTTAATTGCGCCCGTTCATTCGTGCATAAGGTTCGCCGTGAATTGGAAGCATCAGGAGCGATACGAAATCGGTTGCAAAACGTAAAAAGCACGAACAACGTTCTGACACTGTCCGATCTGCAGAATTTTCAGAGCAAGTGCAAGCGATCATAGACAAGGACCCTTCAAAATCAATGAGGGTCCTTGCGAGTGAGCTTCATGTTTCTGAGCGCCTTATTCGTAGAGTTGTCCACGAAGACCTTCGGTATAAGTCTTAAGTGATGCGCAGAGGACATTTCATGTCGGAACGAACACGGGAACAGAGAGTTCTCCGATCAAAACATCTTTTAAACAAAATCAAACACCCTGAGGCACCCAAAATGTTATGGTTTCTTTCCGACGAAAAAAATTTTGACCAAGATCAAAAGACCAATCGCAAAAATGACAGATGGCTATGTTCAAATCCTACGGAGGTTTCTGTTGTTATGAACACAAAATTTTCAGCCACTGTTATGGTTTTAGGTGTTGTCAGCAACGAAGGACATGTTATGCCACCACACTTTTTTACTCAAGGACACCGAGTGAACTCTGCTGCATACATCGAGGTTTTGGAAACGGTAGTAAAACCCTGGATGGACAATGTAAGCGGAGGCAGACCATACATTTTTCAACAAGACCCTGCTCCTTCAAATAAAGCGATGGCGACACAAGATTGGATGGCCGAAAATTTTTATGACCACATAACACCGAACCTATGGCCACCTAGTTCGCCAGACCTTAATCCTTTGGATTATTACGTATAGGGCGTAGTTGAGCGTGAGACGAATAAGCGTCCTCATAACACCACTTCTTCGCTGAAGACTGCTATTAATGCCGTTATGGTCAATATGAACAAGTAGCATTTGATTCGGGCATGTAATCGTTTCCGGACCCGGATCAAAAAGGTTATTGCTGCTAATGGTGATTTTATTGAATAACTATATAGCCATATATTAATTTAACGATGTTTAAAAAACTCCTAAAATTTCATTAAATTTTATTCAGAATACAAGCTAATTAATTTTACTCTCAAGTTGTCCTCAAATACCGTACGCACCCTGTATATGAATATACCAGGCTGTTGAATAAGTTTTTTGGTTCGATAAAAGGCGGTGTTCTTACAAGCCTACATTTTTTT
Source organism: Chalcis sispes (assembly GCA_949987625.1). Taxonomy (NCBI): domain Eukaryota; kingdom Metazoa; phylum Arthropoda; class Insecta; order Hymenoptera; family Chalcididae; genus Chalcis; species Chalcis sispes. Next base: position 22,985,474 of record OX465098.1, on the reverse strand, counting down.
TTGTTATGTTGGTACAATCTTTATATAAACATATATGAAGTTTCATTTTAATCTGTCAATTCATTCTTTATTTACAAGCCATTTAGTATGGACGTGTCACAGTATTCTTTTAGAATGGGAAAAATCAAGTATCGTGCAGTAATTGAATTTTTAATTTTATAAGATTTAAAAGCCAAGGAAATTTATGAACAAATGTTGAAAGTGTATAAGGACTCTTCACCTACAATTAGTACAATAGAAAGATATGTTGCTGAATTTAAACGTGGTCGTACAAGCCTTGAAAACGATCTACGTAAAGACCGTCAAAAAACGGCAATAACACCAGAAATCGTAGAAAAAATACACGTTATCATATTAGAAAATCGCCGAGTGACTATGAGAGATTTAGTAGAAGCCCTAGGCATCTCATTGGGCAGTGTAAGCAATATTTTAATTAAAGTATTGGGTTTCAGAAAGCTGTGTGCACAATGGGTGCCGCATTCGCTAACAATCAAACAATAACACATTTGAATGCGACTTTCTCAGCAACATTTAAAGCATTTTTGGAAGGACAAGGTGGATTTTGTGCGTCGATTCATCACTATGGATGCGACTTGGCTCTATTACCATGATTCTGAATCAAAACAAGAATCTAAAAAGTAGTGTGAACCTTCG